>BQNB010015560.1:2172-68232 GCA_026074375.1 Tanacetum coccineum
TGTTAAACAAACGGGTCGGGTCGGGCCGGTTGAAAAGCATTTAAGGCAGACATCGGGTGAATAATCTCACTGTTTAATATAATAGTATAATGAGTGAGTTAGGTGGCAAAATTCTAACCAAGCCAAATCTGACGTGTCACTCACCCCATGAACTCTGGCTTCTTTATTGCAAAATAAACAAAAAGTAATGAAAAACCATCCACGTTCTGCAACAAATAACTTAGCTTCAACTACTGGATCTTAAAATGAGCAATAACCGCCTTCCAAATAACCTTGTGCTTCTGATCTCATCCAATAGCCATCCACCCAAACACACAGACACGCCCAATAATCCCCAATTTACAACTGTGATTGCAGCCATATGAAAGTCGGTAGACTAAAGTACTCGAGTTACTATATGCACTTGAGACTATGTGATCAGGTACGTTTTTGTGATAAGCCAATAATTTTTCTTTTTATATTTGATAGCAAATAACCGTCGCTTCTACTTTTATACCGTTGTGGAGTTCCACATGGTATGGGAAACCAGATTATTTGTGGCAACTTCGGTTAGTTCTTACCCATCAAGGTATGGTTTTTATACGGTTTTTTATGTCCTCTTTCGATGCCTTTGTTTAGTGATTTCTTTATTACATATTGCATGTCCTAATGAATCTAATCCTTATGTAGGAGCAGATGGTTCCATTCCGATTATGTTCATGTACTAGCATGGCTTCAATGTAAGTTTATATTATGATCAATATGACACTCTGATTACACGAAGTATACAAAAGTTTAATGCACTTTTAACATACAATTAAAGGGTGCCTTTTGGATGTGCTTGAGATTCGTGTTGTCTATAATTTGTTTAACTATAATGTAGATTGTGGAGACGTATTATAACCATTAACAACAGGATCTAAGAAAAGTGCCAAAACAGGCATTTCTCGATCTCTAAGGCGTATCATAATTGTACTTACGTATAATTACTTTATCTCTTTAATTTGGTACTTGCGTCCTCTTTAATTGTCACAATTGCAATATCCTTGGAACTTTAGTTATGAACATATTTTCAATTCCTATGAACCTTATCAGGTATGGTTTGTTGGTAGTATAATCATGGCTGTTAACATGGAGACCAGATGTTGATAATTTCATATTACTTAACTCTTATAAACGAAAACCCTAAGTAGATGGTATATAGCAAACTTCTACTTATTTTATGGAAATTGGCACAAGTGAGCCAATAACTGTTTCAAGATATACAATCATATATATGTTTCCAAATATGATTCATTAAGTTTTTTATAAGGTTCATTTTTACATGCATCTCACGTGGGACTTGCTGTCGCGTTTATTTGAATTGTGCATTATTTGATATTGCCTATAGTAGTGTGATCATATTGTTTCAAGCTTTACAAAAAATGACCTCAACTTGAACCGGTTGCTCTTTGGATCCATTATGAACCTATCCGTTCAACCTATTATTATTGAACTTGATGTCTCCATTATTTAAATAACTTATTTCCTTTAATTCTAAAATCCTGTAGTTTTGTTCCAAAATTAGTTCACAAAAGTAGGCAAAGATAGCAGAAATTTAAATATATATAAATAAAAAACGCATCAATTATCTTAAATTAAATTTGATTCATAATGAAAGATATTATTGTAGGTGATATATATAATAAGGATATTGAACAAAGCAGAGCTTTTAGTTTTCTAATAATGTGACAATGAGTACAATTAAAGAAACTTGGAAAGATGTGGAGATAAACTAATTGGATGTGTAATAAGTTTATTGTTTTAATCTTAATTTAGATTTAAGTTTTTGTTTGTGTTTATATAACATTGAGCTTCAAAATTTGTTATTTGATATTATGGGTTCTATATGGCATTAGAGTAGCTATGATGTAATCCAGAGTTAATACACTGTTTTGGGTTGTTAATCTGCGTATACAGCCTCGATGTGTTTGAATGTGAAATAAGTACCTCTGGGTCCCGAATAAGTAATATCTGGCCTTAAAATAGAAAAAAACTCTATTTGATTCACAATGAAAGATGAGGTTTTTAAAATTATTATATTAACATTTTTACGTTAAGTTCATTTTGCAGTGTTATGATTATGATTTTGTTTGTTCGGTGCAGTCAACATTTGCCCCATATACCTCACCATTGTTTGTGTTATTGCTTAAACAGTGATGGTAATAGGCATCAATGATCTAAAATTTTATATTGTTCATCTTCATTTAATTATTTGAATATATTGTCCTATCAAGTATTATGAGTTTCGACAAGTTATATTGTATGTTTGAGTTTAGTCTATACTAAACCACAAATTATATTTTTACGTTAAATGCCAACCCAATATTGTTGTGAATAGTATTTGGAATACGTATATGGTGTCGTAAATCTAAACTTTAATAATTCGTACTATAACTATGGTCTTATTCTCAATGATTTGAAACTTAACTATACTGATGCGGTAGGCTTGGTGAACAAGTTTAAACAGATGTACTACCGCCAAAGCTGAGCCTAAATGATCCTGATAAGGATCACTTGGTTCCCTGCAGTAGTAATTTGGTTACCATTGGCGTCCTTCCATTGCAGTTGTCAAATCAGGGAATTCAGCGGTATCTTTGTAAATTTCATGAGTTCCTCGCTGTGGGGGGGGATAAGGGGATGGAAGGAAGCATCTGTCTTCTAATTTGTGACATCCAATGTTGAGTTCAATGGTAATGTACCATGTTTGCTTTAATAGGTATTCATTGTAGGTGATTACGTATATTGATGGAGTTGTTTTGCTATTAGAGTGATTAATTAGGCTAGCCATAAAAAATCATGACTCTTAATGGACTCAATATCAAGTAAAAGACATTATGTTAATAATTAATTCTGCCAAGTTAGCATATAGTAGGCTTAGCCTTGGTGTTCTTGATGTAGGTGGATTACTTACAAGCATGTTACGGCTGATATTGGTTTAGCGCCATAGGAATGCTCATTTGGTAAATATATATATTGAATTTGACTGGCAGTGTCGCATATCAATAAGATAGAGTACAGAATTGCCAAATACTACAACTGATGCATGATTATCACAATATAAAGCAGTAAATCCACATCCAAACAATGTCTACAGTAGTAGCGCATAATCAGTTTATAATGCACATCAAAACACTCCCTATTATCAACGTGTTAATTACAAATACTCTTATGTAGGTACAAGCTGGTGTACTTGATGTAGATGATAAGCAACAGATAATCGACATTCACCTGCTGTTCTTACAAGTACAAATTTTAATGCTTGAGCAGCAACCCCAACTTCACCGCCGTTATTCTGTCTCCTTGGAAATTCTTACCAATAAATTCTCTCTGCCCGCAACACCCAACTCCAACCGCGTTCATTTCTGGAATTCCTCTGCACGAGGTTCATGTTTCATGAGTCAACAGGAGTATCTCTTCTTTATCAAGAGAATCTAAATAGGCATTTTGTCAAATACTAACAAGGAAATTGCTTTTCCAACCCAGATATCAGATCACGCTATTTAATAACACATTTGGTAAATTTTAGATTTAGTTGGCCTGATTTGAAACACCATTGCATATAAACATTGTATCCTTGGGACAAAATAACCTCACATGTGTCTGGCATGCATGATGAAAGCCCTTCACTATATCATAATAGTAGAATTGTAAATAAAAATACAAGATTGAAAAGAGGCCTATCAAACATTTCTTGAAATAATTGTAACTTGACGTGGAAAAATGAGCGTGTTAGATAATGGTTCAAGATGTACATATCAGCACAGCTAGGGTCGGGTGTTGCCAAGGGCCCAAATTTGTTTTGAGTACTTCTAACCTTATAAATAGTCAATGTGTCAAGTATAATAACAAGAACTTTATTTCAAAGCTGAATATGCTCTAGGCAGTTACTTATGTTTGATAACTATATATTTGTGCTATTTCTATCTTCACGGAGTAGTTACTCTTATGTAATTAACATGTGATGTGACCATACTTATTCTATGTCGTGCAGGGTATGTGGATTTGTTGACGTGCGTAGTTTTTTGCAGTTTGGAGGAAATATTCTTGACTTAGGATTTTTGACAACTATTTTTTCAAATACTGGTTGGGCTTATAAAAAGCTTTACGCTGTGACACATCTAAAGTATGATAGTTTGATGGAGTTGAATGTAGCAGTACCCTTTTATAAAGCCGAGGAATAGTTTCCCAACTGCTTGAATCTGTTGGGGTATTGCATTTACCATTGCGATAAGAGCAAGAGCTGATTACACATGGTGATGTCCTCAATTTGGTGTATTTTAAAATTCGAAAGCAAGGAAGTAAGAGGTGGAGTTAATGACGGAATGCCCCTTTGATGAGAATGCGTATTGATATAAGACTGAGTGAAAGCATCTTCAGCATTCACTAGATAATGCTTAGAGATCATTTTGGTAAGACAATATGTTCTGAATTTTTATTTGTGTCTCAGAGGGATGGTTCCAACAAGACTGGTGCACACATATTATCTAAGGGGTGTAGGCTGTATGATTTTTTCCTTCAACTGAATTCTGATCCTCTGCTTCGTTAACTCTTCATAGCAACCCCGCCTTACTTCTTCCAGATGCATCCACCACCATCACACTCCATTCTAGCATCCAAAAACCAATTTCCACAGAATATTCCAATTACTATCTCCCGTCATTGATTCTTTCTACCACTCACCAGGTAAATGGTTTGGATTTTAAGATTGTAATATCTTACTGTTTCATTTACTGAAAAAATATTATAGCCAGACAACTTCATTCTTCTGTACACGTGACTATGATTAACTAGCTCTTCTACGGCTGGACTGATAGTATTAATTTTCTTACGGAGTGGTGTGATGTAGGAATGTAAGAGAATTTTCGGCCAGTGTCCAGACGTTAATCTCAGGCTCAATGTTTATGAAGACATCTAGGTACCGTTAGTAACCTTCCCTAAATCGCCAGCATACAGCAGTGTAAACTTGAAAAGTACAATTGTCGAATCATGACGGGTACAGATTAGAATTCCAGTTACAAATTTAAATATATGTGCTTATGAAATCTTTTTTTAATAATACTGTATAAAGTGGGTACGTCAAATATGGCATAAAAAAAGATACTCAAACATGGTAAATTATAATATGCATTATGGTTTATTTTCTAACATCAATCTCAAGTGTTATTCAAGTATTCTATTACAAGAATATGTCTGTGGACTTAAAATTGAATAACCATTATAATGAAGTTATGGTTCAAATGAGATGGTAAAATGCCATATTTGCACCAAAAATGCTACTTGATTGTAACTGTGTTTTTACACATGAAACAATGGAATTAAACGGGTTCAAAGCAATTAAATAAAAAAATTAAAAATTAAAAACTCATCTGCCGAAGACAAGTGACTGCTGGCTCTTTTTAGTTCTAACATTCACTAATTGTGTTTAGCTATAAACTATGACTTTGAAACTAACATTTCTACCCAATCTCAACACTTCTATTTTTTGACATTGTTTCAAAGGGGATCAAACAACTTTCTAACTATAATTAAGGATTCTTTTTGTCACTAAATACACTAAATTATATTATTAGTCATTGTATTACATTTTTGGTCCTTATGGTTTACCACGTGTAACACTTTTGGTCCAAAATTATTTTTTGTAACGGATCTTGTCCATTTTTTTGACCCGTAACACTTTTGGTCCAACCGTGTGTAACACTTTTACCTGGTGTAGCATTTTTGGTCCTTATGGTTTACCGGGTGTAACACTTTTGGTCCAAGAAAAAAACACACGGTTGGACCAAAAGTGTTACGGGTCAAAACAAATGGACAAGATCCGTTGCAAAAAATAATTTTGGACCAAAAGTGTTATACCCGGTAAACCATAAGGACTAAAAATGTAAAAGAAACTTAAGTTCAACTCTTTTGTCTTTGAAATTTTTGTCCCTCCGAATCGTTGGATCAATTATTGATCTATTGATGGGTTGTCATCTAGACAAATGAGAAAAAGACGTGCGATCAAGGATGCTAATTCATGATATAAGCATGCACATACATTTGTGAGTTAATGATCAAGAAACTTTGAAATCTATGATCATATTTCTGTCCACCCACGTACACGTTTGTTATAGCATTATAGGTAAGGATATTATAATCAAGTTCTTACTTTAAGTGTTGATCATTGTATTGCTAATTGAAAAGCTTTCATTCTCAATATAAGTGATCTAAACCGCATGTTTCTTTGCTTTTTTCTTATATGCAGTATGATATTGCCGATAAATATCTAGAAGTTACACATTCCTGACTTAAGGTTATACTCTTACTATCAAGCTTTTATTGTATTGGTTACAAAAAAATGCTTATGGGATTGTTGGGGATCACTTATTGTTACACTCTTACTAACATCCCTATAAGCAACTTCAATAAGCAATCCCAAACCATCCCATTATAAAGGTGCAGAAACTGTAGGCAATCCTAAATGGTCCTTTCATAAAAATTTATATAACTAATCTTAAACACCCCAAATAAAAATGTCTATATTTTACAGTGATAGGTTTCCAGATTTAAAACCCATCGTCTCTGTCTGATTTTTAAATCATATAAATTGACTAGGTCAATATACGATCTTCACATGGTGAGTTCCTCTGATAGAGAAGGTTTAAAAAAATGGGTCAGATGAGGTTTGGAACCAGTCGTGAAGGCCTGCGTGTAGAAGTAAAAATAAAAAACATAACTTAAAACCTGAAACCGTATTTAGCTAGAGTTTTTAGACAATTGTCCATATGCTAATAAAAAAGACACTGATAACAAAAAAAATACTCATCTGATATATAATGAATATCTAAAACCACTCAAGAAAACTAATGATTAAACGGTGACTAAGTTTAGAAAGAAACAAGGGATTCAATGTAATGATGAACATCCCGATTGTCCAGTTGGCCGAAATCGAATATATGCTTATAAGTGTGGTCGAGAACATTGCTCCTTGTGATATTATTTAAAATTTTGACACCATGAATGTATATTCTTCTTTTTCGCCTCTAACCATATCTAAAGGATCATCGTATCTAACCATATCTAAAGGATCATCGTATCCAAGTAAATAAAAATGACAGGTGAGTGTTAACCCGCGTGAAGTGCAGCCATAAAACCCAAACAGTTACAGAAATAGAAAAAGAGAATCACACAGGTTACAATGTTCATGAAAGGCAATAAAAGAGCTTAGGGAAGGTGGTGTCGTTGAACCTCTGTTGGCGCTAACTTCAGCTACTACCATTGAAACCTTTGTTGAAAACCCCGATTGCTGATTTCTAATACACGTGTATTGTTAAATACCAGCTTCTTTCACAAGTGTATTAATGAAGAGGTTGATAGAACATGTGTGCAAGATTTAGTGTCACGGCTCACTAGAATTACTTATTTATGTATGTTATACTATTTTTTGTTAAGATGTAGCCTTTAACTACTCAAGTTCTTCTACATTAAAGCAAACCTGGCATATTATGTTCCTCGTCTTACTCAGCCTACATAGAAGTGTGAGTGTTACCGTTTGGTTAGCAGGTCAAATGTACATTAAATATGATTTCGAGTAAGTTAATTTTTGAAGTAAAATGTTGAATTATAAACACAAATTCACTTAACAATATGTTGTTGGTGTTTTTAAGCAATTGAAAGTGTTTGCGTGATGATTCTTAATAAAATTAGTGGATTATGCGGGTTGGATAATGTGTTAAGCGGTAACGATTCAATATGGTTCAAAAGGGATCGAGAAACAGTTGTGGTTCAAGTTCGAGAATGATTGGGTTTCATGTTGGTAGCTTCTCTTAGTGGTCGATGTTGTTAATGTTCAACTTGGTATTTTATTTTGACTTAACAAAAGTGTCTACTCTTTAATTGCAACCTTTTAACTCAATACTGTATTATCATCGTAATCAAAAATTTTATGTAAAAATTCCGTGCGCGAACGAGGTTGAATCTACGGGTTGAATCTAAAACACAGGTTTACGCTATAACCAATCGTAAACTGTGTGGATTATGGTATAATTAGTGTATATTTGAATTTTAAAACATATTTTTACATTTTTAGTCAGATATTAAGAAAACCGTCCATCGGACGGGATGAAACCTAGTAAATAAGTAAAAGCAGATACACATAAGATTTCTAATTGTTGGTTTCATTTTATAAACTTTTTAAAAAACATTAAGTTGTTCGTTTTTAATCGATAATACAAAATCAAAAAAAAAAAAAAAAAAAAACCTCGTGCGCGCACATATATCATAATTAGTGGTCCATATTAAGTAGTTAAAAATAAAATACCCTCATCTATAAAAGCCAACGCAATCAGTTAGATATTTAAGTATTTAATTAAAATTTAAACAAGTAATTTTCTTAATTTCATTTACTCTACATTTATATATACATAAAATAAAATGCAGATACGAATTAACAATGTTGTATATTTTTATCGTTAGACGCGAGTAATCGCTTAGTATAAAAATAATGATTCGAGTTCAATTACTTTTTGAATTTAAGTCATGTTGATTAAGCATCCGACACCGATATCGTTTCCAGTTGGCGCCACATATATTTTGAATTACTAATGTTGTATATTTTCCATTACCCGATTACTAATTTCAAACATGTCAAAAATGATGAGCCCGTTGGGCTTAAACAAGTCATCCTATTAGTAATACTTTGTTTATCCTTAGGCCGAAATACATCATTGACCTATTAGGATTCTAGCTAATAAAAAACCAAAGTTTTTAATTAATAATTTATGCACTAATAAAAGATTGCATGACAAAAGAAAACGTGTCTTTCTTTTAAAAGGTAAACAAGGTAAAAAAAATTGTTTCCTTAGCAGTTGAGCATCGACAAAAACTTCCGTTGCTAATGTCACCAAAGTCTAAAGTTGACATCTTTTATCTAGTAAAGTAAATTGTCAAAAGTGGGGAATTTGTATTTCAAAAAATCAAATCATACTTTAATTATTATAATTATATATATATATATATATATATATATATATATATTAAAATATTTACTAAAAAACTCACATATTTTCTAGATATGACAGAAAAATTATATAAATTCGTTTTATGAGAGAATTGACTACAAAGCTTATATGTGTCAAAATTATAAACAACAAAACTTAAAAAAAAGCGGGTTGGTTTAGAAAATCTCGGGGGCAAAAACTAAAATTAAATAATATAAAACCTTACAACAAGTCGAAGTTCCAACCCACTATTCCAAATCGAACCCTAAATCTAAAAATTGGGTGACTTTGAAAATATTGAAGAAAAGATGTTTCAATTTAGTTGTTTTTGGAAGATCATGTGCTTATGGAAGAACAAAAACTCTTTAATGACCCAAATGTATGATTTTTAATATCTAATTTCTTGAACCCTAATGGTGGTGGTGGAGAAAGTGATTTCTGTTGATTAGTAATTTACAATTTTCTTGCTTTTTTAGCGAATACTTGATTACTTATAATTTACAAGTAAAAATTTTGTATACATATGTTATTAAGTTTAATGCTCTATTAGGCAAGAATATGTAAATAGTATTTCTTTCAATGTGTTTAGGCTTAAAATTTTTGTAAGGTTACTTGACTTTCTCCCTGAAGAGAAATTGGTTCAAACAATACAAGTTGGCCAGGTGACTGAAATTGGTGGCATTCTGATTGGAAATGGGCAAGATCGTACAAATAAAGGTCAACTGTCTGGTAAAAATATAATAGACTATCTCTTTTTATTTAATGAATCCCAAACAGAAATATCAAATATGTCATGTAAATGAATATCAAGATAGGCAGAGGTGATGGGTGGGTCATGTAGGTTGGGCAACACGACCAGTTCTGGTTCAATATGGGTAAAAAAATGGTTTATCTATGACACGGGTCAAAACCGTTGGCTGAGGTTGACAAATATACAAAGAAATTACTTCATGTTAAAAGTTTTTACGTGTAATTAAAGTGTCAATCATTATTAGAGTGGCAGTATTTACATATATTGTTTGAATTGTGACCGTAATGGTGAGACCAGTGACAATAGGGTGCCTCTCGGACATGATTAATGCTATCTAGGATGTGAGACTGACCAATGTGATAATTTTAATTCAGGTTTTGCAGATGGTTTAGTTTTTAAGATTGTAAAATAGTTTGTTAAGTTAGTTGGTTAAGAATGGAGGATAGAGCTGGTGATGGCGATCATTTGTTGCACTTAGGAGGATTCTCATGGTCTTGATAGAACCAACAACAGTTATCATACTAATTCAGGTATAATCCAGTTTTGTTTTGTCAAAATACGATTCAATTATAGATGCTATTGTTTTATTTTAGACATGGTTGACTGTGTATATACATGGGCGACAATGTGATGGATTGTTTTGCCCAAGTCGTGAGTCAAATGATATTTGCTTAATAATTACCATTCTCCATAGTTTACAATGCATCACATTTCAGAACTTTGAATTTAAGAAACATAAAACGGGTAAACAGAAATGGATCACTTTTGAGGTCACCTGGGGAAATCTAGCCTTTTTGGCTCTAATGTATGTAGTTGCTTTTGGACTTCCCTGGCCATCCCAAGATGGTCACCCAACGAGGTTTGAACGGTTCTCTTCTGAGACTTTCGGAACGCCTTACCACTAGGCCAACTTTGAATTTTAAGTGTGTTGTGTTATTTGAAATATTGATTTGTAAGCTATGGAGTTCCTTGCGAAATTCGTGTATTCAGTTGCATGTCTAATTTAATAAGATCTTTAATTTTAGTACGGCCAATGTTTCTATGTTGTGTGCAGCTGAGGTTACAGCAATCTCAGCACCATGGCTTGGTAGAGACCTCTCATGTGTTTGCGTAAAGAACATCACACAGATGAATTGGCCCCAAGAAAAAACAAGGTTTGAAAAGGTACATTCACAACCATTACTATTCAAATATATATGATAAATTGATATAATAAGTTTTATAAAATATGAGATGAATAATGAAGTTTTTATTGATTCTTTTTAGGGTGGAAAAGCATTGTCTAAGAATTGTAAAGCCTGTAAGCTTGCTTTGCAGCATTGGCTTGAGACGGTGAGTAGCTATATGCTCATAATAATCTTTATTAAGTTGTTAAAAGTGCATTTATAAATTCTACACATAGATCCAAATATCGTTATGGACGTAAGTTGGAACCGAGGTTGGCTGACCGTTGCGAGTTGTTTGTCAATAAGCACGAGGTGTACACCTTATTTAACGTTTGGTTCAATATTTTCTTGATTATTATGTATTTGATGTTCTATTTTTTACTCCCTTCGATTGCTGATGCATACACTGAACTCAATGATCCCATTTTAATGAATGCATGTGCGTCTATTGTCTCTGTTGTGCAACAACTTTGTGAATATATAGTTCGAGTGTGGGCTGTAAGTAAGTTATAGTTTTTGTTAAGTAGATTTAAGTTATAGTTCTTAAGAAGTAAAGTGTCAAAGGTAACACACCACAACTAGCGACTTTTTCTGTCAAATACGTTTAATTTGACAACAAGGTGTTTATTTCGTAAGGTGTTTAAGTTATGGGACATACGTAAGCGATAATTTCGTGAGTCGAGAAGCTATACTTTTAGTTTAATGATATATTTAAAATGCATAGGCTATTGGATTTAAATTTGAGCTTCATGACCATCACCCACTATCTGCACGAGAAAAACTTATAATGAATTTAGTGTTTATGGGACATACGTAAGTGATAATTTCGTGAGTCGAGAAGCTATACTTTTAGTTTAATGATATATTTAAAATGCATAGGCGATTGGATTTAGATGTCAACAAGGTGTTTATTAGCATCTAATGATATGAATATCTTAGTATTTGATGAGAATATAGTGTTATGATCAAAGTGAAAAGAATCTGTATTGACTTTGTATATGTGGAGTATTGTTGCCTTGTGATATATCTTATACAATCAGTTAATAATATGCTCTATGTAGCAATAAATGAAAAAGAAGATTGTTACTTAGTACGATACCCCAAGACCAATGAGTGGTGACTATTCATTATGTGGATTGTAGGGACACTTGCTTCATGTTAAGTTATCACTACATGCTATTCTTATAGCACCAGCCAACGCATATAAAAATCGAAAACATATGCCATCTTTTGGTACTAAAAGGAGGCCTTTAGAGATTGCTTTGTTAATATTGGTAAAGATGATAAGAGGAGAAATCCAGTTTCTGAATGCTCATGATTTTCAAAGTAACATGATGAAATTTATTTTAAAATATAATTGAAAACGTTAAAAAGTGAGATAAACACTCAGCATCTCCAAGTATAATAGTTATAAGCTTCTGTAAACTAAGGAAAAATTAGATGGCTTTGTAGTGTTCAGCTTGACTTATATGTCATGTCGTAAAATTGATCCACTCCCAGATCCCTCATGTCTAACTACAGGCATAACATAACAGGTTTCAATGTTATCCCTTATGACAGTAAATGGCTTATAAATATTATAAATACTATCATTTTTGGCAGGAAATGACGCCGTTTCTGTACATGGGCTCCCGCTGATTTTTTTGCGCTCCCTGGTCCAGCTAACTTTTTTTTAATATCAGTTCATTCCACCACGGATGGTTCTAGAGGCAGTGAGAGACATCAAAGAGATAATAGAGCGGTGATGATATTATTCAAACACCTCTAAAACAAGGTTGACTTTGATGAAAAGATTATGATTATTGAGTTAGAATCATAAACAAAGGTATGCGGTTCTTTATACAAAATTAAAAAAATTGAATTTTGCTGAATAGCGAGAACTGACTATCGAACTTTAAGTAGTGCCACATGTCCAGTCACTATACAAGCAGCTCTTTTGATTTTCATAATTGCACATTAAAAATTAAAATGCGATGCTAAGTTGTAGCAAAGAGCTATTGCAAATATTTATATAGTTCATACCAGGACATGATATGTGAATATTGTACCATAGTTCAGATGATGATACGTAATGTTGTTTATTTACTGTATTATAGACGGTTTGGAACGGAGTAACTGTATGGCCTGACTCATTTTCTTTATTTTTCAAGTCGCGTCAGCATTTTCGGGTAGCATATTGCAGCATAATTGCCATTGAAGCAACCATATTGCGGTCGTTAGAGCAGCGTGTTGTCGTTGGAGGTATAGTAAAAAATGCCACGCTTCTACTATTTAAAGCAAATTTTTGGTGTAACCCAATCTAATGTGTATTTTTACATTCATTTTATTCTAGGTATGTGATATGGGTATAATAGATGTGCTCAACAATAGATGTGCTCATCAATAGGTAACTAAACGGGTGTAAATTAATAACCTCGAGCAATTTATGATAACTTTTACTTGCATCTTCAATTTAAGCAAGAATATCAAGTTATCAACCAATTGTCCATTTTATTATGATGACTGACGATAAAATGTATTCTCAGGATAATGCACGAATCGGGAATGTGGATATTCCCGCAGCAGTTGCTTCATGTGTCGAGGCAGTCCCCTTAAGGTTCTGCAGCCTCAATAAATCTTTTGCAGCTGGAGGAGGTCTGCGCTTGCGGGGTTAGCGGCTACCGCCTAGATTCTCTAAAAGGTTAGTCTCATAAGTTTGCTGGATATTTAGTTGTTAGCCGATTGGAATGGGAATTCAGTGGTAGGAATCTGTCACTTAACTCATTTGTAGTGGGCTTCATTTATGGAGAGGCTTTTGTGCTGATAGAATCGTATGCTATTTCGTTCAATACCATTCTATTTAGTTTAAACAGAAGAGTGACTGAATAATCCGTTGGTTTTTCATTTGGGACGTTATCATAACATTTTTTTTAAAGTTAATAAATTGTCTTTTTTTTGTGAGGTGAAAATTTTCTTTGAAGGCATAAAGAATTAGGTGAAAAATGTGACAAAGCTAGGAAGAGTTTCCCAACAGTTACGCGCAGAAAACATAGGTACATGTCAATTAGTGCCTTTATTGTTAAGCAATTTGAAACCGAATTTGGCAAACACGTAGAACAAAATTAGAAAAAGGCCCATGCGTGCACGGGCATTATAACTAACACTTGACATAAACGACTTTGTGCATGTGATTAACATTGTATACTATCCTAAAAGTCATTACAAAAACGACCAACCTTACTGTCGTTTTGATCATGGGCTATCCTAAAAGTCATTAAAAACGACCAACCTTACTGTCATTTTGATCACAAGTCATTACAAAAACGACCAACCTTACTGTCGTTTTGATCATGGGCTATCCTAAAAGTCATTAAAAAACGACCAACCTTACTGTCATTTTGATCATGGGCAAACTTTGGCCCGTTTGGTTTGGCCCAATAGATTGTTTACTGACTCACCAGCCTCAATAGATATAGCGTATACTGTGAGTCGGTGAAGGAATTTCAGAAGCATCAACCACCTATGTACTAAAGATCATGTCTATGCTGAAGTATCCTGATGTGAAAGTCATACGCGTTGGAATTGGTGATACTACTGAACCCATTCGAAAAGTCATTGCTTCTGCTAAGGCTAAGGTATGATTTCACTTTGTTTTTTTTTCTTTAGTTTTTTGACTGTTTAAAATAAAAGGTAAATTCTGTTATAATTCTGTGATTGATAGAAACCATCGACAACAACGGAACAGGCTGCATCTTCTTAAAAAACTCCATGGGAGCTGTATGTAGAAACTCAATTGGAGAAACATTGGTTGGATCTAAATACAATTTTCATCAAGCAGTGCCGAGGTTTAAGGTGAATACAATTTTCGATTTAGATTCGGTCAGATTGTATTTATTTTAATAAATGTTTTCATAATTAGTTATCATGTTCATTGCATCGATAAATGGCTAACTTTACATTCATCGCGTGCAATGTAAAGTTAAAGTTGTTGGTATGTTTTGTCATATGGGGTGTTTGGGATCGATTATTTTTCTGCATTTGAAGAAGTGATCAAGGTTAACGAAATCAATCAGACTGATAATTTTATACACCAAAATTACACAATTAATAACTTATCCATATTAGATGGGTCGTGTTTTTAAAATGGGTCGTGTCAGTGTTGACACAATTAATAACTTATAACAAGTTGGTAAGCCATATATATAAAATGGGCCGTGTCAGTGTCGACGAACCCAGGAAATGTATATGTCGGCGAATCCATCAGTTGCAAATTGGATACGCGACTCCTGTGACGAGTCCTTAAAATAGTATGTGTCATTGAACCCATCGATTGGAGATTGGATCGGCGATTCCTGTGACCAGTTCTTAAAATAGTTTGGATACCCATCAGCTAGAAATTGGATAGGTGGCTCATGTGATCTGCGGTTACTCCTGTGATTGGCGCATAAAACGGTTTGTGAGATTGTTATGTCTTAAAATCTATTACATGCTAGTAATGCTACTATCGATAATTCTGATGTTTTAGCATGGTGTTGCTACAACTACCTACTTTCAGCTTTTCTTCCACATTTTTGATAATGACACAATCTTAATATAGAAAAATTATGTGCTACTGATATGTGTATGCACCATGCAATGTTACATTAAAATTTACAAATTAAAAAAGAACAAATAGGCCTTGCTGCTAGCTGTAATAAGATTTGCACTCAAATGTTCAACCAAAGTTCAAACTAAGAGAATCACCTAACATGCTTGAGTAGTAGCGCTAAACTTCAACAAAGATAATAAATGAGCCAAACTTTGTTTCATTTTTGAAAAATAAAAGCTGAGTAATTCAGTTTATAGTTAATTAGAATATTAGCATTACGTTTTCAACAATCTTAAAATCAGCAAAAGCTGAAGGAACACCCCATGTCAGCCTGTTGTAACTCACATCTAGGATTGTAACTTCACTGAGCCTCGCATGTATATAGTCTCTGTTGCTCACAATCTCATAAAGTAGATGCACTTTTTCTGATAACTGATAGGTATTGGGTTGCGGGGACCAATCTCTTGAAATATATATGTTCTTGAGATGTTAACTAAACTGCAAGTATGGAACCTCTTTTAAAAAGGAAGTAACCAGTTGGATAAAGCCACAGGAATACTAATAGTGTACAAAAATGGTTCAGGCTTTATCACTTAACTTTAAGGAGTTTGTTATGGATTTAATTTATGAAATATACTGTAATAGTTGATAGGAAGTTGTAAGATGTATATTCATAGAGAGTTGATATTCATGGTTGTAACGCAGATAAATTTACGGCATATACCGTTGGTTTCCGAGCCACCACGAGCAGGTATAAGTGATGAATTATATGACTTCGTACAAGTTGATTCACTAACTCACCGCATATTCAAAAACTGTTTGGCACACATTTTGGCATGTTTGTATGCGTGTTTCAACCGAGGTCCAAAACAAACTTGAATTTTGTATTATGGATGTCTGCAATTCGGTGTTCCTTCTGAAGTTATGCAACAACATATGTGCACATGTATATTTTCAATAGTTATCATCGGATATATATAACTTTGTACATATTGAATTTCAAGTTTACAAAAACAAACAGCATATAGTTTTAGAGCCACTGTTTTTAACAACTCAATATTGTTCTGGCTTACAAATTAACTGAGACTGATTACCTTTTCCCATGTTCATCTTTCATAACACGTGTCAGCAACGATCAACATTAAAAACTTGGATGTTCCCGTGCAAACGCCGATTATTTGGAGTTTACTACTCAAGGTAATTCTGACTTTGGCTATGGTTTGGCACACATTTTGGCGTCTTTGTATGTGTGTTTCAACCGAGGTCCAAAACAAACTTGAACTCTGTATTGTTTGAATTTTCACAATGTGTTGCCATTACAGGTTTACGAAAACAAATGACATACTTTTAGAACCATTGATTTTAACAATAATGCCTAATGTGCTGGACATGTCTTTTGACATCAGAGAAGGTTCGTGTTAAGATATATACAGAACATGTACGCAATCACTTTGATTATGCTAACTTTTTTCAAAATATTATTACTACAGATTCGGACGAGAGAACGCGACCGCAGTTAGGCGGAACACATAGAAATACTAGGAACCTACATTCTATGAGTCAAGTTGATATTTCTATCAGCTAAGGTTGCGGTAAGTTCTTCTAACCGTAGTTCTGCATCTGGGACCAATCGTAGTAACCACTGTATGTATAACTAATGTTTCTGTTGATACTTTTGGAAAACTAGGATGCTAGAATACATATGTATCTGTTTATATTATGTTGACTTTTGTAAACGGAAAATATTCAAGAATGAAGATGAAAATCAAGTATGGCCATTCCAAGCTATTTATAAGAAAAAAGGGTCAAATGGTTTATATTTAGACACTACAGATTCGACGAGGGAAACATAGAAGATCTATATAGTTACCAGATTTTAGATTGATTTACATGAATCCACAACAAATTTGCCCTCGCGCTTATGCCTGCGGGCAATATGCCACTTTGTAATACAAAGAGCATTACAAAAAGAGCAAATGTGTTGTGTTTTGGTTTGTGGGCTACCCCATAGCCTGCTTTCTCTAGTCACAAGTTTATTTTTACCACTAAGATCAAGCACCAACAATAAAACACAGTTTTTTTTGTCTGGAATCCTTCATCCCGGTTTGTTTTGATTTGCCTTTATCATCTCCGAACAAAACACAAACCTTTCATTATCAGCAGCGCAACAGAGTCAACATAAATACACTTTCATGTTCCGGCCGTCTGGCGACGGATCGGATGATCCGGCAGATCTGGTTAGGTACTAATCAGCTTTTATTATTATCTAGGGTTTGTTAGAATATATCGTAAGCCGCAACAAGCAAGTCTGAATCACTTTCTAACTTCACGCATTTTATTTTGCAGGTTCTGCTCCCTTCTTTCAATCTTCCTGTGTTTGTATAGCTCTCCTTTATTTGTAGCCTTCTTTGTGTGTTGCTATATATCCAGCTTTTCAAAACAAAAAAAAAATGCTACAGTAAGTTTTATAATGTTGTTATTATCTGTGTGTCTGTGAGTTGTCGCGTGATACTACAGTAAGTTTAAAAAAAACGCAACGACCACAAGATTTCCAATTGGGATGGTAAAACCGAATCTAAATTTTAATTTATGTTTGTTTGGCGTAAAATAGCATCTTCATTTGTCTATATTTATCACAATATGTTCACATTTTAACACGCTAACCTGTGTATTACAAATCTTTTATAAAAAATGGGCACAAAAAAATGACGTAATAAGCATATGTTGACATCAAACCGCTTCACTGAGAACCTTGTTGACTGAACTCACTTATTTCCTTTGTAGGTTATATCCCATAACTTTGTAGCGGTCATCTTCACTGTTCAGGAGGTATCTACAAACCTTTATATACTAAGAGGTGTTCATCTATTTCCCTTTTTGTCTGTTTCATCTACTGGGATCACATTTTTTTGGGTCCGTAAACATTTGGGCTGGTACCAAACTTGACAATAAATAAACAATTGCGTTAAATTTGTTTTGCCATAGGTGGCTCATTTTTATAATAGGAATAATACAACCATCGGGTTTTGCCATAGGTGGCTCATTTTTCATGTTGCCTTAAACATGTTAGGACATAAAAAATATGCCCATTAAGATCCCACCAATAATTCTGCAGATACAATGAAAATCCTGATACGGAACCAGTTCTTGATATCCAAGGCAACGCCACCAAGACCCTCAACTGGAAAAACCCAGAAACCGAGTCCGATTAGGTGATTTGCTCGAAGTGAACCCAGAAAACTATCAGGTATTTGTTGGAAAAACATAATCCATTAATCTTTGTGTTGGGCTGCAAATCAACATACCTGCATACTTTTACTGGTTTGGGTCGCAGGCCAAACAAACCCATTAGGTTTAGACAGTTAGAAAAGATATAACGGTTAGGAAATTGTAGGTTTAGAATAATTATGTCGTTTACTTTTATTAAACGGTATACCCTTTCTCAAGGCACCGTTTCATACTCTATAAATAATGATAGGATATTGTTGTAAATCATTTCATCCCTTTTCAAAATTACTTATAATATCAGATTAAAGAGGATCCAACACCAATCTCTTGTTCTGTTTATTAATTCTTGCGAAATGGTGATGTTATTGTCATGCACTTTGTTTGATCATGAATCTGATCCTTGGAGATCATCAAGGGATCCTGAGGAAATCGGAATAATTGTCATTTCTATCAGTGGCATCAGAGCGCCAAAGGGATAAGCAACACAAAAATTCATGTGCC
This sequence comes from Tanacetum coccineum, assembly GCA_026074375.1. Taxonomy (NCBI): domain Eukaryota; kingdom Viridiplantae; phylum Streptophyta; class Magnoliopsida; order Asterales; family Asteraceae; genus Tanacetum; species Tanacetum coccineum. The sequence goes on from BQNB010015560.1 coordinate 21,382, forward strand.
AATCATCATTCAAACAGCATGGAAAGAAAGAGATGCCGAATTGAAGAGAAAGAGAAGAGACGCAGACTGTTCAGGAGAAAGAGAAAAGCAAGCTGTTGCAAGAGAAAAGACTAGGCATCAGCAAGGAACCAGATCAAGAATATGATCAAAAGAGGGATAGTTTTATGATTGTAGATCGGTTGGAGTTTCTTGCGTTTCGTGCTGTCTAACCCCACATGACTCGGTGTTAACCGCTTATCGTGATCATTTGAGACATCTATGAGAAGTCAGACCCGAAAATTTCGAAAACCAAGATGGGCAGGCACTAACCCTGCTGGAATTTGTTCAACTAGAAACCGAAAAAGCCATATAGAGATCAACACAAAATCAAGGCATCAAGAACAAGGAGATTGAAGACACAAAGATTAAAAGATTTTAGGGGGGAATGGGAATATGTTGGAAACAAACATAATCCATTAATCTTTGTGTTGGGCTGCAAATCAACATACCTGCATACTTTTACTGGTTTGGGTCGCAGGCCAAACAAACCCATTAGGTTTAGACAGTTAGAAAAGATATAACGGTTAGGAAATTGTAGGTTTAGAATAATTATGTCGTTTACTTTTATTAAACGGTATACCCTTTCTCAAGGCACCGTTTCATACTCTATAAATAATGATAGGATTCTGTAAATCATTTATCCCTTATTCAAATTTATATAATATCAGATTTAAAGGGATCCAACCCCAATCTCTTGTTTCCAGTTTATTAATTCTTAAAATGGTGTTATTGTCATGAAGTTTGTTTGATCATGAATCGATCCTGGAGATCATCAAGGACATGTGGAAATCGAATCTGTCATCTTCTATCAGTATTTAAGCATATTTCAATATTATGTTTACAAAAACACATAACTCACTGGAAAGTGTATAATATAACGTCTTAGGTTTACAACCGAAGCAACTCTTCTGAAAATCAACACCTTGAAGCGATGGTATTATCAGAGATGTTCAACTTGCAGGCGAAAGGTCATAGACGAACTTCGATACCTAAATGGCGAAAACCATTGGCCTAGGGGGACTCAGACTTAAGGTAACGCATACTCTACTAATACAAAATAGTACATTTTAACATTTAGTATCAAACATGTATTAGATGTACTCTAGACAAGCTGAATCACTATACCACCTTTGTACTTCACCATTTAAAACTCAAATTTGTTATTTAAAAACGATCACTAACAATCGTAGCTCCTTACTATAACTGCAGCTACTGTTTTAAAGCGTTCATCAAGATGAAAGCAAAACCATCTTCTTAACCTGTTTAGTCAACAAGCTTATACCAAGGATCAGCTGACTGCAACACGTCTCTTGGCTACATTGACAAACAAAGACTCTTTATCAATTCCAGTATTCTCTAAGAAAATCTAGTAAGGTCAAAACACAGCAAAGTCCATTTCGACACGGATGTAGAGTAGAGGCCCGATTTCTTCTTAGCGCTGGTGCTAATCAAAGCCAATGGCATTGCACACCAAGTTCTTAATCCAGCGACTCCTAACACATACAGCTGATTTCAAGAATCGACAGACCAGCGATACCGATGCGACAACAAGCTGCCTTTTCTAAAAATACCGAAACTTATTTCTATCCTTTGTAAACAAACAGTAGCCAACAGGCCGCTAATGATGTCTTTTGTACACCAACCAAGTCAACTTAATAATGCAATGTTATCTCATGGTTAGTAAGCAGTAATGGACAAGATCTGTAATGCTTCAATTTTTTGTAAACAATAGTAGCCCAGCTGACTTGGGTAATGTACAAGCAATATCATCGTCAAATTACCACTGCCCGCCAGAAATTGTCCCTATAAATAAGTCCGGCGAAGTAGTAGTGCCCAAATATCTATACCTTGTGAGGGAGACAAGTTGTTAGTAAAAAGCTCCGGACTTGATTGATAAAAGCTTGAAATGAGCCAAGCTTAAACGAGCTCGAGCCTAAGTTGGGTTTATTTAATAATAATTGAGCTCGAACCCGACCTCTATATACAAAGATCGACTATGCATGCGAGCCTAAACGAACTCATAATAAACAAACGAGCTCAAGCCTCGTGCTTAAAAAGCCGAGTGTAATTCAAGCTTTATCTCTTTTGACTTGTTATATAATTGAGCCTGATGCGAGCTTGTGAAATTGTTATGAGCTGAGCTGAGCTCGATGAGCTTTATATCGTAATGCTCGATGAAACAAGCTCGGACCGCCAAACTTCAAGCTTATAATATATCACGATCCGAGCCTCAAGCTCCGACAACCTTGAGCTCCGCTCGGCAATAAACTTGTAAAATGTTTTTTCATAAGTAACTGTACACTCTCTCAAATCTAAAAATAATCACAACTGTATTCTCCCAATCTAGAAACTAACACAGAAACCGGATCGATAACAAGGCAATCCAACAAACGATAACTCTCACTAGTAGAGAAAGAGTATTTATCAACAGACTTTTTATAACGGTTTTCAATCTCACCGTACTAAATAATTTGAAAAACATTATATATCACGGTTAATAAAGAAAACGTATACCATTTAAAACGGTTGCTTTATCTATTTAATTTATTATTATTATTCAAAGTTATTTAAAACGGTTAACATACAACCGTTTTAAAAGGATTTAATATTTAATAATTAAAACTTGTTATTTAGAACGGTTGGATATACTTGTTTTTAAAGAATTCAATATTTTATAATTTAAACTTATTATTTAAAACAGTTGCATATCTTTTTTTATATAATAAAAGAATTACATCATTTCGGAGTTTTCTATCAAATGAAATCTTATGAATCAAAAAAATTGGACAATAAGAAAGCCTTGGATTTTGCCTCCTATGCCAAAATCGGTTCGATCTGATTTGGTCGTTAAACAGTCAAAATTGAATCATTTGGTTTTAAAATAAAAATTTTTTTTGGTGAGAGAAATTGATTAAAGAAAATAAAGACATAAAAATATAGGTGTTAAATTTATAAAAAAAACTTAAAAAAAATGAGGTAATTGATAAAACTTTAGTGGTTAAATTTTAAATAAATCATATGGACTTATCTAAACCTTATAATTTTTCATATTTTCCAATAACTTTAAAAAATACTAAACAAATACCCTTTGAACTTTATACCTTCTAGACTTTATACTTTAAAAATACAACATATATAAAATCTATTTAAAGTTTTTATAAAAATATCAGAAAAAACATACCTCGCATATTGTGTACTACATGATATTAGTTAGTATATTTGAACACTAATGTGAGTTAAACAAAGTTAAATTTTTTATCCAACAAAATCTTTACAAAATATTAATCGAATTAACCAATGTCGCACTGAATTTTAACATCAGTTTTTGATTTAACCGGTCGAGGTCGCCTGGGTCCACGGTTCAACTTGGTTTCCGAGCCACACATCGGCTTCCGGTTACCCGACCGGTTCAACGGTTCAAGCGATCGGGTTAACCCGGGTTTTAAAACACTTATATTAATGCATAATGAATATTTTTTTGTAAAATCATGTGCATAATTATTAGTTGTACTAATATCACAATTACAAAACATTAGACACAGGAAATTTTTCATATGCCTGTATATTAAACAAAAAATTTAAAATAAATTTGATTAATGTGTAAGCCCCGTGCATGCACGGGACTTATAACTAGTGATTGTTTTAAAAGAATTCATTATTTTATAATTTAATCTTATTATTTACAGCGATTGAATATAACCGTTTTAAATGATCCAATATTTTATAGTTTGATTGTTAGACAATTACATTACTGGAGATTATATATCACGGTTACTTTATAACCGCTGTATAAAAATGAGGTATTCAACAATTTCAACTTTTTTGGGCGGGATTTTCCCCCCTAAACGATTCTTTTTAGACTAACGTTTTTGACTATTTTATCTTTTCACTTTCTATTAGTAACACAAAGAAACTCAAATATGAAATATACCATGTGTTTTTTCTTTCTTTCATATTCTTTTCACAAACCTTCATCACTAGCATCCTTGAATTAAGCCGAATCGAAAGTTTAACCATCCATAAACTATATCATCACCATCAGTTCCATCAGCATGGTATTAATTCTTCATAATCGCTAATGTATTTGACTCTTACTATGAACATGTTTAATTTGATTTGCTTTATTAGTTAACACTTAACGCATGCATAACTATGTTGCTAATATTATGGGGTTTTGAAGATTCAGTGCTATAATGATGCTTATAATCGTCCTCTCTACCTGTTTGGGTATGCAATACGATCGGTAAGCTTTGTTACTATTTATTTGGGTTTCTTTTTTATCCGTTGTGCTCTAACTGATCAAACCCTAGACAATTAGGGTTTGTATATTTTTTATTCGGATCTGATGTGGTGTATACACTGCTTGGTATGAATTCATTCAAACTCTTTTAGGGTTTTCTTGATAAGCCGTGATTGTATAAAGTTGGGGTTTGCACTAATGGTATCTATGGTGGTCATGATTTGGAAGAGAAGGATGTTAATGTTATTCTTGATCATTATCGTGCTTAAATTAGAAGACATGGAAACTTTCAAGGCAATGATCTAGATCAGCTGGTATACAATTGGTAATAGGATGGTTACTACTGCTAGGGTTAGCAGTTACTACTGTTGGATTTGTATACAAGGTTAATGCTATTAAAGAAGATTAATGCTGCTTGGATATAGTTTCTGCTGTTTGTTTAAATTAGTGCTGCTCGACTCAGTTAATGCTGCTAGGGCTCAAGTACATATTAATGATGCTAGTGTATATGGTTAATATTGCCAAGGATGGTTAATGCTGCTAATGTACTTTGTGCTGCCTAGTATGGAAGAACAGTAGTAAGTCATGAGTTAATACTACTAAGGTATAAAATAAACTACTGTTATTATTATTGGTTAATACTGCTAGCGTTAAAAAGCAGTTACTACTGCTTGTGGTAAAAGCAGTTAGTTACTACTGCTTGGGATTAAAAAGTTAATACTGCTTCATGATATTAATACTGCTATTGAATTTAAGCAGTTAATACTGCTCGGGTTCAATAAAGTTAATACTGCTTCCTATGTTAATACTGTTTGGGTTAAAGGAAGTTAGTACTGCTAGAAGCAATTACAACTGCTAGCCTTGTCCGATAAAAGAAGTTAGTACTGCTAGCTTTGACAGATATCGGATAACACACACATAAGATTTTTGGTTTTTGGTTCTTAACTGATTTAAAGGCTCGTATTTTATTGATTTAATTGGTTACGAAGACGATTGTTTATCATTTATTTGAAGGTGAAGTGGAATTATTTGGTTTGTGTTTTATCATATCTTAAAGTGAGTGTAACACTTTAGAGATAACTTGTTCGTGCTTAGAAACGATGTGACGAAGAATTGACAAATCTAGCAAAGGTGTGTGATCTAACTTATGGTGCTCAATGCTCACATTTGCTATCACTTTGGTTATGTGTCTCATAGAAGATGAGGATAAATTGTCAAGAGATTACGGTCTCCCTATACATCGGTTTGGGTATACGTTCGAAGTCACGTGGATAGTGCAAGATATAAGACACAAGTTTGGGTTGTTCTACTTCAGCATCAAGTTGGTAATACTTAGTTTTCTTCATCAGTAATCATTACATAGAGCCTACAGAATTGAAGATTCAAGAAATGGTTAACATATGGGTTTCAGGGGAAGCTTAATGTTAAAATGTTTAACCATTTATAGGCTACATCAAGGTGAAGGTTTTTACTACTACTAGTTATTATTACTACTGCTAGTGTAAGTTTCTACTACTCAAGTTCATTTTTCTTAAGGTGCGTAATGGAGGGCAATTTAGGTCATTAGAATACTTGGATTAGAAGTGTAATATTGGTTCGTAGTTGTGATGATGAAAGTTGCATACTTTAGTCTCCTGTTTGATATTGACAAAAAAGGGAAGAAGATTTGATCATTTGCAACTTGTAGATCCTTGGTAGCTTAAGGCTTAAGGGGAAGTTTTCATTCGTATATTAACTTCAGGGGAAGTTCGTGCTTATTTGGTTTTGTCATTATCAACTAGGGGAAGATTGTTGGGAATTATATTTGAGTTGATAAGACAAAACAAGAATGAAACAAGAAGGACTTAAACAAAGAGGATTCTTCAAAAGATGTAAGATTTTAGAAGATCTCCTTAAAGAAGGAAACAAGAACAACATTGATGACTTTATTAAAAGGATATAAAGACAAGTTATTAATGCTATTAATTGTTGATAGGAAAGAATTAATGTTGATTAATGCTATTTAATAGTTTCCTAATTGTATTATGTTTCCTTTGTAAGTCATGATCTCTCCCTATATAAAGAGATCATAGACATAGGTTTTATATCCCAAAAAGTATGTGTGTGTGTACACAACAAGAATATGTAGACGTCTAGTATAGAGTTGGTGTAGCCTCAAGGTAATCAAGGTTTTCCTTGATCCCTCTTACAGTTCATTGATGTAACCGTATTATCTTGATCAAATAATATTGGGCCGTGGTGAAGTGTTTGGAAAAAACCTTTTGTTTATGATAATATTGATTCTATGTTTGATTATTCCGCATTATGTATCATTATCATAGATTAAGGTTCTAAACAACCTCAAGCTACATCGATTTTTATTGGTTTTCACAATAGAAAATAAATTCACATCCTTTTTCTAGATGAAAAAGAATATGTCATCGGATATAAACTCACGCTTGTCGTTGATGATGCCATATTGAGTCTACTTGTCTAATGGTTGTGTTTCAAATATTATACTAATATGTTTAATACATGCATAAAATACATAATGAATTAGGATTGATGACTTCGATGTTTCATCCAAAATATTCAAGTAATTTACATTGCAATGAAATTGGTAAATGTGTCATTTCCGAAAAACCAAACACGAGCAAACTAACAACATATTACCAAAAGCATTTGAGATATTAAAAAAAAACTTATAAGAGAAAACAATTTATGAAAACTGTCCTGAGGATTTTATTAATACTTAAAAACAGATTACAATACTAGATAAAAGGAAATTACAAGAGCTTTTGAAAATAAAACATTACATTTAAACTATAATACAAAAGAGCTTTTTAACTAAAAGTTGCAGAAAAAAAAAGATATATCTGAGTGAGTGAGGAGCTCGAATTTATAGCCACCAGGGAAGCTTCTAGGTCTAAATTCAGTTACACCTCCTCTCAATCTTGTCCGTACATTCCTTCAATCATTGGATGATTAATCTTGGTCGTTGGATTAGATTGAAGGGCACACGGATTGCCAGCGTGGCAATCCGTGATGTGACAGCTCGTGTGCTTCCTTTGTGAGTACAATTAGTACCAATCCCATCATTCCTTGTGCTTTCTTCACTATCCACGTGGCATCCTTTGTTGGGAATTGGCCAATGAGAGGGCTTGATGATGTTTTACCCTGCCATAGTGATCCTTATCACATGAATTACCCTGCCACATACTCAATTAGCATTTGCCCTTTGTTTTTATCCCTGTGGTTAAACCTTGAAGAAGATAAATAGTAACAACCAAATTTGGCGCCATTTTATATTTATAAAGGCGCGTTTGATTTGTGTTGACCCGGGCTTATTTGATTTGACTTGGGCTTTTATAAAAGGATTGGGCCGGTTATGGTTTTAATAGTTAACGGGTGTTAACTAAAAAGGATTTTAGCTCATTTAAAGTTAGGGACCATTTTTGTAATTTTGGATTTTATGAGGGACTGTTTGGTAACTTTGGGATTTTTGTCTTGTTGTGATTTTTACCAAGGGTTGACTTGAGTTGACAATTGTTAGCATTCTCCTAGCTTTTTGTGAGAATCTATTGCACTAGAAATTCAATTTGACCTAACGGTTGAATTGCTTCCAAGAGTGAAGTTGGGTTCGGTGTATAACCCGTAAAAATGGTCGTGTTTAGCCTGAATTGAGCACCACTAGTGATAGTCTCATACTCATTCTCTAATTTGATTAAATGGCTCTTCCTAAATATGCCTAATGATAGTCTACATCGATAGACTTTGTATCTCATTAGGAGTGCACACTAAGCACGTAGAAATTAGGCTTCTCCTTAGTCAATCTAGACACAATGCACCTCACGTATGTGCTTTAAAGTTTCAAGATGATAACTTGCTCCCATGTAATGCATTTATATGTCTTCATGATTATCTTGATGCTCAACGTTTAATTGCTTAGCTATTAAATACATGTCTATTATAAAGGCGTTTGTCTTTTTCTAGCAATTTAGATAAAATATCTCTTAGTTTATCTAAATGACACATGCTCCTAAATGCTAAATGCTAACATGTTTTACATGACGATTACATTTAAAATTATCATGTTTTGTATGCGTCATTTTAAATGACTTACGTGTTAATTGTACACCTACACTATGTTAGCTTAATGTATGACAATTAACGTTTAAATGTCATATAGTCTTACACATTAATCTCGTCGAATATTGTGTCGATGCATGCTTAGATAAACTTGCATGCCTATATCTATATGTCTTATGCATCTAGGTATATATTGTCTCACACTAGAATATTTTTCTTCGCGTCCGTGTCACAAATCTAAAAAGTCAAAAGAGTCGTAAAATGGTCTTATATCTCCTAGAGTCTTCACTCACACATTCCCTCAATCATCATCTCGCTTTCTTCCAAATGATCCATTCTTTTGTCAAGGGAAGGTTAGATACAAATCTAATCACTCCTCCAAGTAGGTTTGACAACTTAAATATTTCGTCCGAAATATTCAAGTAATTTTAACTTGCGATCGCAAACGTTAGAAGTCATATCCGAAAATTCATATTCAAGCCTTTTAACAACATATGTTAAAACGCTCTTCCAAAAGCTAAAAGCTAACATCAACCTTCGAGTGACAAAGGTCTTACGAGTTTCTACATAAGTGATTCGTAGCTTCCTTAATATACACACCTTGAGACTAAGTACATTCACTTCCGTTAGTCCATTCCGTCCCCATAGAAATGTCACGATGGTTTATCGTCATGCTCACCTCATACACAATGAGGATCGAACATTATCCATCGATCTTAGGATAGAAAACTCATCAAAATTCATCGTCATTTCCTTCGCGACAATGTCCAAAAGGAAATATCTTCATCGAAAAAGTTCCGTCGGAAGACAACATCGCCGGCATCCTCACCAAACCACTCAAACGTGAACCGTTTAATTATTTAAGTCTAGGTCTAGGAATGATGAAACAAATCTCATAAACGTGTCATTCTCATTTTAATAGTCTTGTTACTATTAAATACATTCCGATAAATCTCGACAACTTAATCATTTCATCCGAAATGTTTAAGCATTTTTAATTCGCGAAATGCAAATTAAAACGTCACTCATTGTTCATGTCTAATTCGTTTCACAAAAACCTTAATCACGCCTCTATTATTATATAGATGGTTAATATCTTTCGTCCACATTTCCGCTACCACCTTTAAGACAACCTCGTACCTCGTCGTGTGATTGTTCTATGAACATTCGCAATACTCGAAAAGAGCTACATAACTTCGTGGATGAAGTTCATTGTATGCTATCCGTCATCCATCATGATATTGTCAAGCTCATCGCTTCCGTCTTTATTTTTCTTCATTTATTCTACAATTGATGTTTGGATGAGCACGAATTAAAAGAGAAGGGAAAGCACACCTGTTCAAATATATCCTTTAACCAAATACTCTCAAGAACTCACATATGTGATTCTTATTCACTAGAAACCAACAATGTAAAACCAAGTCATCCTTACCACTACCAATCTTGAGTCATCCACCTAGTCATCTTCACAAGAAGACTCACCATGTAACCATTCCCCATAAGTGAATTTCATAATGAAATGCGTCTCATCCTCATATCCCGACAATCCTAAGCATGTGTGTCTGTGTTGTCAAAAGTCAAGTAAATTTCGTAATGTTGCGTCTCATACTTATAAGCATTTGTGCCTATGTTGTCAAAAGTCAAGTGAATTTCGTAATGAAATGCGTAAAAACATTTATTATACTTGTTATTTGATCACGTTTGTATAATTACAATGGTTATGGGCTAATACCCCTGGGTATTAGCCATGTTAATGAAGATTTAATGTTTGGTTTGTTTTAAAATCGATTTTCTTAATTGTATGTGTTAGAAAGTCCTACATTATTTTAACACGATGATAACTTGTCTACATGTTTTAAAATATATATGCGACCTATCATTCAACTGGGTCTAGTTTACGCATAACAAATGAGCTAGATTCTGGATAGCTCCATATCGTGTTTTATTATTACTGACCAATAGGATCACCAATAACATTTTCTCTTTGTCTTTAAATTAAGAGCTTATTGAGGTGACAACATTCGTACGTGTTTCACCAAGTTATAGTTCTTGACTTAATTAAATAAAGATTTAAATAGTGGATTACCAGCATATAAAATACCGTCAAACAGTAAGTGGGTACAGTCCCGATGGGCTAGGGTTTGACAATATAACCAATGCTTTAATCCCTAGATAGATTATAATTAAACTAAAAGGATGCTTTATGCGGATACATTAATTGTGACATGATTCAACGTGTCTAGGTCTTAGGATGATGTCCTGTCTAAGTCTTAAGAATGATAGCGTCGCTACGAGATAAAGAAATCATTCACCAATACACAAACCAACATTTTAATCGATTAATATGGCTCAATACCGTTTTCTACATTTGGCTTAGACCCGCTCTTTTATCTTTGATGTTTTCACCTTGCATTTTATTGTGTTAGATTGAATGTTGTCACCATAAACAAGCTGTGCTAAGTCTCTCAGGCTAAACCCCCCAATCTTGTTAGAAGCGTATATAGCATCGGTTTAACAAGTAATTAGAATTAACTTAAGTAGAGTAATTAAAATACTGATAGATTATAAGGTTAACGACCTCGCTCTTAGTGTTTGACACCCTACTTACCACGAAACTCCCACCTGATCAGGTACACTGCCCGTTAAAGTGTTGTTTTAGGATAAGTCGGCTAAATATAAATTTAAAACTTGGTAATCAATAAATAACCCTACACATCACACTTTGATTCCATGCACAAGAGGGGGATTAAATCTGCTTCAGCTCTCGTTGCTGACCTCGTTAAAGGACCATAATCTGATGACGATTAAGTAACTGGCTTTATCATCAGCTTTTTCTAATTTGCTAGGAATTGTAACTTATAGCTTTGCGTCTGAAGATAACATCGCCGACATTCTTTCTTTACCCCTCAAGCACGAATCGTTCAATTATCTTTGTCTTGGTCTAGGAATGATGGAACACATTCCGTAAATATTTCTCTTCTTCTCTACTAGTCTTGATTCTAGTCTATTTTCTATTACATGCATCGTGACAACTTAACTACTTCATCCGAAGTACCTTAAGTATTTTTAATTAGCGAAATGCAAATTAAAATGTTACTCTTTTCGCAAAATTCATCAAAAATCAAGCCTAAACCACCCTTTTTGTTGGCAGCCCCCAAGACTATTCTGGCGGCCCCGATATAATCTAAAGGACTGCCAGCAGAAGGCATTAATACCGCCATTCCTTTTCAAAACCATAACCGAACCACGTCATCTCTTCTGCTGCTAGCGAACTGACGACTTAACTCTACAAACCCAAAACCTATCCCATATAGATAAGCATCGTATGCTTATGGTGTTCCAATAGACAGTGAAATTTCATAATGAAATGCGTCTCATTCTCAAACACAATCCTTACAATCGCCATACTAACAAATCCCCTCACATCTTGGTCCTCACTTCTCGTAAGCATTTTTTCTCACCTCAAATGGCCTTTTCACTTCTAATAGTCTTCTCACTTATGATAGTCGTTTCACTTCTAATATTCTTTCTACTTCTGATGTTATCTTCTCACTTCTAAACGTTACTTTTCAACTTCTAATATGTATCCTTACTATAACGTCTCTTCTCACTTCTAAACGTTTCTTCTCTCTTTTAATAGTCTTGTTACTATTAAAATTCCTCCTATATCTCGTGACAACTTAATTATTTCATCCAAAATATTTAAGTAATTTGTGAAATGCAAATGTTACTCCTTCGCAAAACTTTCCACTTTCTAGAAAGTGAAAAACATAAAGAAGATCTTCATGTGTTATTGAGTCATCACATTGTTGCCTCTCTCATTATTCTTCCACCATAAATAACTACAACCTCATTTCACATACCCACATTTGTTCCTCAACATTGACAACCAACAAAACACCAAACAAACCTTTAAATTCCCACTCATCCACCTTTGTCTCGATAGGATCACATGCACATCAATTGTTAGTGCAAATGATGTATCAATCTTCTCTAACAACCCCTCGTCAACACGTTTCTCCTTTAGTCTCTCTTATCCTTCCACACTTTTTGGCTCTATGAAATCATTTTCATTCACATCCAATAGCATATCGTCTCCATCCTCATCTTATTTTTCTTTTTATCCTTTTAAAGTATATAGTTTGGCATATCTTGCCAAGATATTAAGTGTCATTCGCCTCTCTTTAAAAATTCATCTTCATAATATTTGTGTGTCAACCAATAAACGAATCCCATTCTCGTTTATTAAAAGTCGGTTGAATCTTAGTCTTTAAACATACGTCTCGATTCCTTTTATTTCATCATTTAGATTGTTGATTTTAAAATAATAATTGCATGTGTCTAGTTTCTAATTCTCTTTCAAAGTGTCATACTTTAGAACAATAACACCTAAAAGTGCATATCTAGTTCCCCCGCTAATATCTTGCTGTATATATATGAGCACTTGTCTACTAACTTTGTTTTGTAGCACACATCGATATCTTGATTCCTTAGTGCCCTAAACAAGGGGGAGCATACACTGAGGGTGAGCACTTGTAAGCGTTCTACTTATTTAAATTACATCGAACTTCTTGAGCATCGATGGTAATTTATTTGATCCATAGATCTGTTAGAATCAATATACAAGGAATGTAATTATCATAGGGATGCAATAAGCAAGGGGAGGCACAAGATATATGGGTAAAAGGCTTGGAAGTTGTTAAACCGTAGATGACAAATACTTTCAGTGAGATGAGCAAAGCTCTCACCTTTATAGGAAGATAGGATTAAGGATTGTCAAATACGATGAATGGTTCCATTCATACTATAAATACTTCACCTCCTTCCACTTCAAAATCACTCTCAACCTTAAGATCCTCCTCTCATACCTTCAACTTATTTATTGAAAGTACCTAATTTATTTCCATGCCTTTTATTCTCCATCTATCAGTGACCTTCCTATAAATTTTCCCAAGAAACACAAAACCGCCCTTCAAACCTTATTTCTTATTTTCTTACTCATCCTACCAACCTATATACTGGGAGCACCTGACCTTTTCTCATTCCTTCACCTTATACACTCAATGAAACCACCTTCTAACTCTTGCCACCTCCCCCCTCATCTCTCACACTACCTCTTCTAAACTATCCAGAAACACATAACAATCACCTTCACCTTTATTTCTCAATTCTTCTCCTCATACCTTAAACCTATATACTCGAGCTTCCTACCGTTTTCTCATCCCTCCAACGTATATACCCGAAGCACGTAACCTCTTCTCATGTCTTCTTTTCAAACCTCCAACCTATATGTTCCAACCAATATACATATAATACCTTTTTGCTTTGACAAAAGCGGGAGAAGGGAGTGTAAACGAGTAACTTTTAAACTTTACTATATGTTATAGTTTACATATTTTTTCATCATCAAAAAGGGGAAGATTGTTAGTGCAACTACTACGATATTTAATCTATACGATCTCTTTATGTTTTGGTGATGACAAACATGTAACTTGTAATACGTAACGTAAAGTGCGCAAGTTACTCGTAATCACAAATCATTAATGCATACATGCATCTACATTTCTCGACGTCTTAAGTTTGCATCAAGACGGACATTGGTTTACACCCGACGTAAATCACATAAGGTATGTACAAACAAACATTAAACTTGTAGGATGATCAAAGAAATAAGTTTTTGTCTTAAACTTTACATTTTTATAAATGTAACAAAACAATTTCTCAAAAATTAATTAGAAAAATTATTTTTGAATTATAAAGAAATGTTTTATGTGGTAATATTTGTAAAATATCAAATATGGCCCATTTTTCCCCCTAAACAAGTCAGATTTTCACCAGATTTACCCTTCACCACAAAAATACAAAAACAGGAGCGTCTGTCGGGGCGGTCCCTTAAATATGCCGATGGCCCTCGTAAATACCCGTCGGCCCCCTAATATATCTGGGGGCCGTCACTTTTAGACAGACAGTTTTCAGCTCCTATAAATAGTGGGTCTGGGGGGGGGGGGGGTCACTTCTAACTGTTTTTACAACTTTATTTTCACAGATTTTTCAGTTCTTTCTCTCTCTAAATCTCACTAAAATCTCTCTAAATTTTTGATCATTTAACTTGTTTAATCTTGTTTAAATGTGATCCAATCTTCTATCCTTTCATTCTTTCCTCAAGTGCAAGAGAAGAACTTTCATCATCGTCAAGATACGAAGTTATGTAGTCTAGTTAGTCCATTTGTAACATTTGTTACATATAGATCGAGTCCTGCTTCTAAATCCTTATATGTGTAATCAGAATGGAGTAATAGATACGGAAGGGTATTGTGTGTTGTCAGATATTTTAGGCCACAAAATACATTGGTGAAGTGGTAGATTGGTTCTAGCTAGAGATTTGGTTTTCCTAGCTAAGATTAGGTTCGAGCTAAGATAAAGTACTCCGACATTTAGCTTCGTGCTGAAAAATAATGTAAGCGACGCGGTTTATGTGTTTAGGCCATAAAACATAAGGTTTGTTATGTTGGGCCATAAAACATAACGGGTTTGGTTGTACCTGAAGAAGAACTCGACATCTAGCTTAGTGTCAGAAAATAATGTAAGCAACGTTGTAAGGTTTTCTCCGCCAAAAGGGAGCTTGTTGATTAGTGAAGTAACTCTCGAGTTGGATACTCGAGGAGTGGAGTAGGGCGAAGAGGAGCTTCGTGACAGAACCACTATAAATCACCATTTTCGGTCTGCATTTTCTTTTACCTTTCGCTTTACTTATTTCTTTACATTTACCGCTTTACTTCTATACTTGCATTGTGATCATGATTGCGTGGATTGTTGTGTATATCATGTTACTTATGGTTGTGTAGTTCTTTATAGTAAATATTGTGTTAGTGCAAATATTACGATATTTAATCTATATGATATCTTTATGTTTTGGTGATGACAAACATGTGACTTGTAATACATAATGTAAAGTACGCTAGTTACTCGTAATCACAAGTCATCAATGCATACATACATCAACATCTCTTGATGTCTCAAATCTGCATCAACACCGATGTTTGTTTTCACCCGATGTAAATCACATAAGTGCAAGAGAAGAACTTTGGTCATCTTCAAGATCGGAAGTTATGTAGTCTAGTTAGTCTATTTGTAACATTTGTTACATATAGATCGAGTCCATGTCTTTCAATCTTTAGTAGTGTGTAGATCCAAATGATGTATATATTTGGATGGGTTGATTTTAGGCCTTAAAATACATTGGTGAGGTGGTAGATTGGTTCTATCTAAGATTAGGACTCGACATCTTGCTTGGTATCGGAAAATAATGTAAGCGACGCGGTTTATGTGTTTAGGCCATAAAACACAAGGTTTGTTATGTTGGGCCATAAAACATAACGGGTTAGGTTGTACCCAAAGAAGGACTCGACATCTAGCTTAGTGTCGGAAAATAATGTAAGCATTGGTATAAGGTTTTCTCCGCCGAAAGGGAGCTTGTTGATTAGTGAAGTAACTCTCGAGTTGGATACTCGAGGAGTGGAGTAGGGCGAAGAGGAGCTTCATGACCGAACCACTATAAATCATCGTGTCTGTTTGCATTTTCTTTTACCTTTATCTTTTCTTATGTCTTTACATTTATCGCTTTACTTTTACACTTGCATTGTGCTTATGATTGTGTGAATTGTTGTGTATGTTGTGTTAGTAATGGTTGTGTCTCAAAACTCAAACTATCTTCTCATCAAAACTCTATCTTACTTTACTAAATAAGCATAATATTTCTTCTTCACCAAATGAGAACCCTTTAACCATCTAAGGTTAGAATTAGGAAAAATTGAACATATTCCACAAACCATTATCGTGCTTTCTTTCAATAAATGATCGTAAGAGGATTTCGAATATGAAGACGATTATTATTCAAACGATAATCAATCCCATCATTCAATCTAATTACAAAAATATGAACATGAAATCGAGACTAGGATTTATCTAGATCACAGAAATATCAATCAAATGACCATAGATATTTTTTTGAGTCTACATGTTTAACCATCCTCGGTTATTACATGAAATCACAAAGTCAATTGTAAGACAACAAGATTAGTCATCAAATTACAACTCACACTTGCAATGAAGTTGTTTTATTGAGTCTAAAATGTTCAAATGTTATGTTATTAGCTATGGTCAAATTATACATGCTAAACTTAACACACTCTAAGTAGGATTGACGACTTATGAATTTCCATCGGGAAACTCATAAGTACTCCAACTTGATAAGCAAGTCTTGGATGTCATTTCTGAAAACTCAAACCGAGAACCGTTATAACTTATATAAGTTTCTCTTAATAACCTAAAATCAACACCATCTCCCAAATAATGGAAATATGATCCTTGCCCAAATTTGGCACCTCCACGGATCGATGGATCCTTCGTCCTAAATTCATCTTCAGTTTAGGTAGATCCGCCCTATGGCATTAGATTTAAACATCTTCCTCTTGTCAATCTCTTGCTTAAAAGTCTAACATAGATGTAACTAAACTTTAGTTAATCATCATTATTTCTACAAAGAAACAAACACAAGATCTATTGAGGTAAATAACCTTAACTGGATTTCTTTCATAAAAGACATGCAAAGGTGCATTCTTTAAACACTCTCAATATAGAGCATTACACACTGTCACTTTTAAGCATGCTCCTAGGTCCTAGATGACTCATTATTTCTTATAGCTACAACAACTTGCTTGCTCTCTCATTCAACATTAGAATTCCACACATCTTGATTAGGATTATGTGAACCGAAATTAAAGCACGCTAGTTGAGTCATAGTAGGCCATGTATGAAAAGACAATACAAATTTTATCTTTGCTACACTTCATTAGGCAAATATAGGAATTCTATTTTGTCTAACATGAGAATGACTACTTGATGTGTCGTTGTGTAGGTGTTATTTTATGTATCAAGTTTTACTATTTATATTTTGCAGACTTAACCTAAAAACAACACTTTAACGGGCAGTGTACCCGGTCAAGATGTAGCTTCGTTGGTAAGTAGGGTGTCGATCACTAAGAGCGAGAGCGTTAATATCTATTTTATCAGTATTTTAGTTATCTAATTTATGCAAATCCTAAGATAATGATAAGGGGTCCAGCCTGAGAGACTGACACGAGTTTGGGTGTCTAAGCTAAGGTTTTGATGACAAGTAAAGCAATAAACACACACAAAAAGATTAACAAATGATAGAGAAGCAGTCAAATACTAATATAAGGAAAACATATCAATCATGAATAATCCGATAAAACATAGGTTTGTTTATTAGTGCAATGATAATCTTATCTCGAAGCGGCATATCATTCTTAAGACTTAGGCGGTACTTCATCCTAAGACCTAGACACGAACAATCCTGTCACAATTAACGTGCCCGCATAAAGCATCCTTCTTGTTGATTATAATCTACCTTAGGTGATTAATAATGGGATCTTATTAAACCCTAGCCCATTGGGACTTTACCCACTTACATGCAAATATGGAGAGCCATCCCGGACTCTTAGCCTACGCCCACACAACACCGAAGTTGCAGCGCATTAAATATGTAGGACTAGACCCAGTTGAATGATAGGTCACATACAAGCACGTAAACAAGTATAAAATGGTAAACATAATCAAACAATCAACGATAAATTAAGACAATCTAGATAAACAAAACAAACATTAAATCTTCATAGACATGGTTGATACCTAAAGGTATCAGCCCATAGTCATTGTAAAAATACACACGGTTTGATATATGAACGATTAAAATAAAGAAACCTCAATCGAACGCGTATTCGGTTGTGCGAAGATTACAAGAGTTTTCCTATGATCTTGAGGCTCATTTCTGACCTTCTTGGCTCTTCTATACGTCTGAGAGTCGACTTGGTGGATTAGGGATTTTCTTGCACACCTAAAACTGAGTTTAAGGTCTTGTATTTATAGCGTCTGGAAATTGGTCAATACGCCGTATTCAATGCAATCAATACGGCGTATTGATGGGGTTTCCTTAAAGTACGGTCCACGCTCATTAATGGCATTAAGTGCTTGATTTGATTGTTGACCAGGACCATTAATTATATTAATTTTAGGATCGTTGACTGTTGACTGCATTAAATGCAGATCTTTGACTTTTGACCAATGAATACGGCGTATTAAATATCCAGGATACGTCGTATTGGGTCTTGATCCTTGGTGGTTTATTTGTGAAATGCAGGCACGGATACACGGTATCTTCATTGCTGGATACGGCGTATTGAGGTAAACTCAGTTGGTTCTTCTTCATTGACCAAAGTATAATATACGGCGTATCATTGATGTGGATACGGCGTATTCTTCAAAGTCAGGCAATGGTCTTTTAGTTCGTCAAGTCTTGGATACATCGTATAGGTCTAGAATAATACGGCGTATTTGCTGTTAGATCAGTAGACTTTCTCGAACTCTTTGTTTATGCTCCAAAATGTGTGCCTTTTATATAAACTTCACAAGGTACACAATAATTACTGGAAATAATAAATATAGGTAATTAAGTACAAATTCTTGCAATAATTATATAAAATGGGTAATTTATACGGGATAAATGATGCTATAAAATAGACGTTATTTGATGTCATCATGGACTCCATCATGGGAAACAACACTTGGGTGTTGGCTGATCTACCTCCATGTTGCAAACCTCTTGGTTGCAAATGGATCTTTAAAAGAAAACTGAAGGTAGATGGAACTATTGAAAAGTTCAAGGCAAGGCTGGTCATTCAGGGCTTTAAACAAAAGTTAGGGATAGACTACTTTGATACTTATGCTCCAGTAGTACATATCAGTACCATAAGATTGCTGATTGCTATGGCATCAATTCATAATTTGGTTATTCATCAGACGGATGTGAAGACAGCTTTCTTGAATGGTGACATGGATGATGAGGCCTACATGAACCAACCTCAAGGCTTCATCATGCCTGGCAATGAAAACAAGGTGTGTAAACTGATTAAGTCTCTTTATGGACTAAAGTAGTCACCTAAGCAATGGCATCAAAAATTTAATAAGTTGGTTTGGTCTAGTGGTTATTTACTTAACCAAGCTGACAAATGTGTATATAGTAAATTTGATGAAACTAGTAAAGGAGTCATCATTTGTCTATATGTTGATGACATGCTGATCTTTGGCACTGACCAAATTTAGGTTGACCTGACAAAGGAATTTTTGTCATTAATGTTCTCTATGAAGGACATGGGGGAGGCTGATCTTATCCTTGTCATAAGGATTAAACGTGAAAGTAATGGAATAGCAATTTCTTAGTCTCATTGTATTAAGAAGGTACTGAAGAAATTTAATTACTTTGATTACACTCCAGTGAGTACTCCTATGGATACAAGTGAGAAGATGATGCCCAATAATGGTTAGGCTGTATCTCAACTTGAGTATTCTAAGGTGATTGGCTGCTTAATGTATGCCATGACTTGTACAAGGCCTGGCATTGCATTTGCTATGGGTAAACTGAGCAGGTATACTAGTAATCATGGCACTCAGCAATGGCAAGCAATTCAGCATGTACCGAAGTACTTGAAGAAAACCATGGACTATAGATTGACATATACTGTTTATCCTTCAGTGTTAGAAGGTTACACAGATGCAAGTTGGATCAGCAATACTGAGGACAATTCGTCTACAAGTGGCTGGGTATTCCTGCTTGGTGGTGGTGTAATTTATTGGGCTTCCAAGAAGCAAACTTGCATTACTGATTCAACAATGGAATATGAATTTGTAGCTTTAGAAGCTGCTGATAAGGAAAATGAATGGTTAGAAAACTTGCTCCTTGAGATTCCATTGTGGTCCAAACCTATAGCACTTATTTCTATCCATTGTGATAGTGATGCTACATTGGCAAAGGCTTATAGCCAGATGTACAATGGGAAGTCTAGACACTTAGGTGTTAGACATAGCATGATTCATGAGCTAATCACGAATGGGGTGGTATCTATAGAGTTTATGAGGTCTCAACAAAAATTAGCTGATCACTTGACAAAGGGACTGGCTAGAGACTTGGTTATAAAGTTTGCTGAAGGGATGGGATTAAAGACCACCTAAGTCGTTGAATGCTGGACACCCAACTCCCTATTAAGGAAACTTAGTAGTTGAGTTCAATTTGGAAATTTAAACGTTCAGAAGACTAAAGCACATGTATTTACATATCATCCCAAGGATGTGCTTGGAACCTGCTGAAAAGGTGGATGAAGTCTTTACTTTTCAATTATTAATTTCTTTGAAAAAGTGCTTAGCAGGAACATGAATAAAGAGGAGCCACCTATGTGAATGTTGAGGTTTTGCCTCTTCAAGGAGCATGGACTTTAGCTCTTACAACATTTATGAATTGGATATGGACACATGGCTTGTATAGTGTCAGGAATTTATTATGTGTTTGAAAACTTATGTGTTTTTATCTTCAGGTATTCAAATGGTTGAAGGGTTTAATTCTTAGAACACCCTGTTTCTCGAATATTTAAACGTGTAATTACTAAGATGGAAATTCAATCCTCAGGACATTTTCATTTATGCACTTGTTTTGTTTAATTTCTCATGCAAAGGAATTGTACTAAATTGGAGAGGATTGTTGGGAATTTAGTGCAATTGTGGGAATCGGATCATACTTGGAAATGGGTTTGGAGGTACGGAGTGTACACTCATCAAGTCACTAATTTTCCCTAACTCTTTTAGTGGTTAGAATTAAATGAGTGGTTACAAACATTTAAGTGGCAGGTTTGACCACATTAAATGTTTTGTAACAACTTTTGCACTAGTACAAAGAGTGGTATTGGTCACACCAAAAATGTGTGACTATATACATATAGTCACACACGCAAAAAGTTTCGTGTGTGACAAAAGGTCGCGCGGCCGTAGGTCACCTACGGTCACGCAATCGAGTTAGTCACACATAAGAAAGCTTTAGTGTCCGTATCCATGTTTGTTGTGTGACTAAATAGGTACAATTTAGTGACCGTAAACAATGTACAACCAACAAAGCATGTTTCTTTTGTATATTTAGTCACATACAATTAAACATAGAGTGGCCGAAAGTGTTAATATGTGTGACCATATGGTATTTAAAGTGAAGAAATGTGTATTTTGTGTGACTATTGTTCATCCAATGGCCACCTTCAACAAAAGGGGGGAAGATGGAGTGTAACGGGTAAAACTTTTTTAAACTTTACTATGTGCTATAGTTTACATAGTTTGTCATCATCAAAAAGGGGGAGATTGTTAGTGCAAATATTATGATATTTAATCTATATGATCTCTTTATGTTTTGGTGATGACAAACATGTAACTTGTAATACGTAACGTAAAGTGCGCAAGTTACTCATAATCATCAATTCATCAATGCTTTACACGTATCATCATCTATCTCGACGTCTTCTCAAGTATGCATCAAGGGCCGAAATTGGTTTACACTCGACGAGTAAATCACATTGGTATGTACAAACAATATTAAACTTGTAGGATGATCAAAGAAATAAGTTTTTGTCTTAAACTTTATATTTTTATAAATACAACAAAACTATTTCTCAAAAATTATTTAGACAAATTATTTTTGAATTATAAAGAAATGTTTTATTTGGTAATTATTTTGAATTTCAAAATCTGGTCATTTTCCCCTAAATAAGTGTCACTTTCACCAGACAAGTTTATACCACAAAATACGACAAAAAAGGAGCTCTGTCGGGGGGGGGGGGGGTCCCGTTATTGGTCGAAGACCCCCCTTAATTATTTTGGCGGGCCACCGTATTCGTATATATCTGGGATCGCCGTTTCCTAACAGGCTTTTTTCAGCTCCTATAAATAGTGGGTCATCTCCAACTATTTTCACAACCCTTTTTGCACGAATTTCTCTCAGTTCTTTCTCTCTCTAGATCTCACTAAATCTCTCTAATCCTTTGATCATTTTTTAACTTGTTTAATCTTGTTTAAATGTGATCCAATCTTCCATCATTTCCTTCCTTCCTCAAGTGCAAGAGAAGAACTTCGGTCATCTTCAAGATCCAAAGTTATGTAGTCTAGTTAGTCATTTTATATACATTTGTACTTACTAGAATTGAGTACATTGTCTTCCAATCTTTAGTAGTGTGTAGATCCAAATGATGTATATATTTGGATGGGTTTATTGTGGGTTGGTTAGTATTTTAGGCCTTAAAATACATTAGTGTAGTGGTAGATTGGTTCTAGCTAAGATTAGGACTCGACATCTAACTTAGTGTCGAAAAATAATGTAAGCGACGCGGTTTGTAACACCCCCAAAATGGCTCGTAGCGGAATATGAGTCAGGGGGCGTGTTACTTCATAGATCAACAACACCAAGTTTCATTAGAACGACCATAAAAGTCGTATGTAAAAAAACGGGATACATTGGATTTTAGCAAATATCTGTTACAAAAAGCCCGTAAGCTTAATTGATTCAACATTATAGTACAAAGATCACTAGTTCATAAACATTTCCCAAAAATTTTATGACACCAAACTCTTTAGCATGAGTATCCCAAAACTTATAATCTCCAAATGTATC
The DNA here is from genome assembly GCA_026074375.1 of Tanacetum coccineum. Classification (NCBI taxonomy): domain Eukaryota; kingdom Viridiplantae; phylum Streptophyta; class Magnoliopsida; order Asterales; family Asteraceae; genus Tanacetum; species Tanacetum coccineum. The sequence continues at coordinate 44,286 of BQNB010015560.1, forward strand.
CAAGCACCTCGTGCCTATTGACCTCCTGAAAAACATTGCTTTAAAACGTCAACAATAATGTTGGTGAATTCATAGGTTTAATAAATCGTATAATGCAGGACCACAAGATCACCCATTTGTATGATAATGCAACAGATGCAGACATCACATAAATGCAATTACGTTCGCCCTAAGCTCATGACACTGAAGCTCGACAATATATTGCAATGTATAATAATTGCCCACAATGCCTGTAATGGATGTTCTAACCCGCAAATCCCTAGTCCGACATGGTATACCTTCGTTTATCGGCATTACGGCTACTTCTGAGCATGATCACACGGTGGCGAAAGGGGGGGATGTCAATCCAAATAGAGCTATTTATAACATTCGAGCTTACCCTCACAGGTAATTAACCAGTCATGATAATGGGCTCAACTGGATTATCGCTACTTAGGCAAACAAGTAATCTCAACATTAAATGTGTAGGGATATATATATAGATATTTTCTCTAAGAAAATATCTAACTCTCATTATTTCTAAAATATCTTTCTCTTTTTTCTCTCATTTCTCTCTCTTCTCTCTCTCTCTAAACAATCTTCTCTTTTCTAGTTCTTGGTTCGATCCGTGTTGTGTAATACGAAGTGAAAGTGTACATCGGGCACCTACACACATGTCTTGAGTCTTTTAATTATATCATTTAGATTGTTGATTTTAAAATAATGATTGCATGTGTCTAGCTTTTGACTTTCTCTTAAAGTGTCATACTTTAGAATATTAATGCTAAAAATGCATGTCTAGTCTCCCAATAATATCTTGCTATATATATGTGTGCACTTGTCTACTAACTTTGTTTTGTAGCACACATCCTTATCTTGATTCCTAGGTGCCCTAAACAAGGGGGAGCTTACACCGAGGGGGAGCACTTACAAGCGTCCTACTCATTTAAATTGAATTCATTGAACGTCTTAAGTTTTTATGGAAATTTATTTGATTCATGGATCCGCTAGAGTCCCTTTTCAAGGAATAGGGATGCAATAAGCAAGGGGGAGCTAGGATATATGTGGTTAAATAGCATGGATTTGGTTAAACCGTTATGATAGAAGACTTCACTGGGATGATGCAAGCTCACCTTTATAGGAAGATAGGATTAGGGATTGTCAAATATGATTAAGGGTTTATTCATACTCCAAATACCTCAACACCTCCACTTCAAAGTCACCGTCAACCTTGAGGTCCTATTCTCATACCTTCAACTTATATATTTAAAGTATCTACTTTCCTTTCATGCCTTCTTCTCATCTATCACGACCTCCTTTTAATTATCTAAGAAACACAAAACCACCTCAACCTTATTTCTTACGTTTTCTTCTTATTCCTCCAACCAATATACTTGGATCACCTACCTTTTCCTCGTTCCTTTAACCTATACACTTGAAGTACCTACCCTCTTGTCGTGCCTACTTCTCACCTCTCAAGACCTTTTCAAAACTATCCAAGAAACACACAATCACCTTCACCTTTATTTCTCATATCTTCTCCTCATACCTCAAACCTATATACTCGGAGCACCTATCCTCTTATCATTCCTCCAACTAAGGGTGTAAACGAGCCGAGTACTGCCAAGCTCGAGCTCGACTCGAATACTAAAACTCGAGCTTGAAACTCGACTCGAGCTCAGTCGAGCTTTATATTTTGAGCTCGAGCTTGACTCATCATATAAAACTCGAACTCGAAACTCAACTCGAGCTCAAAACTCAACTCGAGCTCGATTATTTCCACATTTCCTGCTCGAATTCGATAAATACTCGACATATCAAGCTTGACTCGACTCGATTTATGTATATAAAATGGTAAAAGTGTAATTTAATTGAAACTCGATAAGGATCGCGAGCTTCACGAGCTGAGTATTTTGGAGCACGAACTCGACTCGAAAATATACCCGAGTAGCTCGAACTCAAGCTCGACTCATTAGATCGAGTCGATTTCGAGTAGTTTACAAGTCGATCTCAAGTAACTCGCGAGTGGTCTTGTCTCGTTACACCCCTACCTCCAACATATATACCCGAAACATGTACCCTTTTCTCATGACTTCTTCTCAAACCTCCAACCTAAATGCTCCAACCATAATCCATTGTATACCTTTTTGCTTCGACAAAAGGGGGAGAAGGGAGTGTAAACGAGTAACTTTTAAACTTTACTATGTGTTATAGTTTATATAGTTTGTCATCATCTAAAAGGGGGAGATTGTTAGTACAAATATTATGATATTTAATCTATACGATCTTCTTATGTTTTGGTGATGACAAACATGTGACTTGTAATACGTAACGTAAAGTGCGCAAGTTACTCGTAATCACAAATCATCAATGAATACATGCATCAACGTCTCTCGACGTCTCAAGAATGCATCAAGACAGACATTGGTTTACAACCGACGTAAACTTGTAGGATGATCAAAGAAATAAGTTTTTGTCTTAAACTTTACATTTTTATAAATGTAACAAAATAATTTTTTCATAACTTAATTAGACAAATTATTTTTGAATTATAAAGAAATGTTTTATGTGGTAATTAATTCAAAATTCAAAATCTGATTCTTTTCCCCCCAAAACATGTCAACCTTTTACCAGACAAGTTTGTCATCACAAAAAGACAAAAACAAGAGCGTTTGTCGGGGCGGTCCCTTAAATAGATCGACGGCCCCCTTAATTGTCAGGCGCCCCCCTATAAATAGCGGGTTACCTCCAACTATTTTCACAACACTTTTGCATAATTTTCTTTCAGTTCTTTCTCTCTCTAGATCTCACTAAATCTCTCTAAACCTTTGATCATTTAACTTGTTTAATCTTGTTTAAATGTGATCCAATCTTCTATCATTTCCTTCTTTCCTTAAGTGCAAGAGAAGAACTTCGGTCATCTTCAAGATCCGAAGTTATGTAGTCTAGTTACCCCATTTGTAACATTTGTTACATATAGATCGAGTCCATGTCTTCCAATCTTTAGTAGTGTGTAGATCCAAATGATGTATATATTTGGATGGGTTGATTATGGGTTGGTTAGTATTTTAGGCCTTAAAATACTTTGGTGAAGTAATAGATTGGTTCTAGCTAAGATTAGGACTCGACATCTATCTTAGTGTCGGAAAATAATGTAAGCGATGCGGTTTATGTGTTTGGGCCATAAAACACAAGGTTTGTTATGTTGGGCCAAAAAACATAACATGTTTGGTTGTACCCGAAGAATGACTCGACATCTAGCTTAGTGTCGAAAAATAATGTAAGCAATGGTATAAGGTTTTCTCCACCGAAAGGGAGCTTGTTGATTAGTGACGTAACTCTCGAGTTGGATACTCGAGGAGTGGAGTAGGGCGAAGAAGAGCTTCATGACCGAACCACTATAAATCATCATGTCGGTTTGCATTTTCTTTTACCTTTCTCTTTACTTATGTCTTTACATTTATCGCTTTACTTTTACACTTGCATTGTGCTTATGATTGTGTGAATTATTGTGTATGTTATGTTATTCATGGTTGCGTAGCTCTTTGTAGTAAACATTGTGAGTGTGGATATATTGGTAGAATATGCGCTACTAATTGTAAATCCATTATCGACACTTCTCATATTGCATCAAACTTGATTGGTGATTTGATACAAATGATCTAGTCCGAAAACCTCTTCTGGAGGCGGTCCCATAAATCAGGCGGCCCCCTGATATACTTGGCGGCCCCCATATGTATATGGGACCTCCGGTAGAAGAGTGATATAATCTTTGATCTTAAAGTTTTTAAACAGAAACGTATTCACCCTCCCCCCCCCCCTCGACAGTTTCCACATATTCGTATTATTCTTAATAATATTGGAGCTTTTATTGTTGGTTGAATTGTGATCTTGTGTTACTGTTTCATTAAGAATTCTTCTAATATTAAAGATTAGATTCCGCATAATCTTTAATACACTTAACAAAGTTTCTACTATAGTTGTGTTAGATTTATCTAATATAACTAAACCTTAAAAAACTTAAGGAATTTGATCTATAGAAGTGGAATCCAACAAGATGTATCCTATAACTAGGATAGCAATTCTTTCATAGGAGAATCATTAGTATCGCAAAAGAACAATAGCAGGCCCTTGACAATGCTCTTGTTCTAAGAGAACAACGTCTAAGGATTGGAAATTGCAACTACAGATTGAGCACTACATTCAAGCCCAAGGAACCCACTTTTCAAGTTGCTTTAGATGTTCTTTCTTTCATACCTTTTTATCAAGCCTTCTTGATCTCTGTAAGTGTTCCTGCCATCTACATGCATGAATTCTGGGCTACTGTTTCCTTTCACAAGCAATGCATCAAATTCAAGTTGAACAAAAAGAATCATTCTTTTGATCGGGAAACTTTCAGAGATATGCTCCAGATTTGCCCATATCTTCCTGGCCAAAAATTTGTAGATCCTTCATTTGAAGATGAAATACTTGCTTTCATAAGAAAACTTGGTTACTCCAGAGATATCAAGTCACTAACTGATGTCAAGGTTGATACTCTACATCAACCTTGGAGAACATTCAGAACCATCATCAACAAATGTCTCAGTGGTAAAGTAACTGGACTCGATCAACTTCGTATCTCTCAGGCTCAAATCATTTAGGGTATGTATTACCAGAAGAATGTTGACTATGTATACCTTCTATGGGAAGACTTAGTTTATCAAATCGAAAACAAGGTGTCAAAGAAGAACAAAGACATGTACTATCCAAGATTCACCAAAGTCATTATCAACCACTTCATGTCAAAAGATCAATCAATTCCAAGAAGAAACAAGGTGGACTGGCACTTGGCCAAAGATGACCCTGTTCTCACCATAATGAGATTCATCCCTAAGCATGAAACTATTCAAAAGTATGGTGCCATACTTCCTAATACTCTAACCAATCAAGCAATAAAGGAGTCGGATGCGTACAAGACTTACTATGATTTTGCTACTAGAAAGGTGATTCCAAAACCAAAGTATGTACGACGATCTACCAGAGAGAAGACTGATCAAGCCCCTAAAGATTCTCCAAGTAAAAGACACAAAGCTACAGCTAAGGTGGATAAATTAGGAAAGAAGAAGCTACATGCTTAAGGATTAGAGTCTTATTAGAAATAGCATTGTCTGAGGCTGACCAAATGATACTTATCACTAAAAGAAGCAAAACACAATTCCACAGCTCTCACATCAGTGGTTCAGGTGCAAATAAAGGAACTGGTGTTTCACCAGGGGTTCCCGATGTATCTACATATGGCTCTGAAGATGAGCAGATTCTTGAAAGTCCAATGACGAGGACGATGATGATGAAGTAAGCATAAGTAAAGATGATGATGACAATGCTGATGATGATAAGATGTTGAATTTTTTTAAATGAGACTGAATCCACCACAATGATTGGTGGATGACTTTGTTTCGATCCAAGTTCTCCACTCATTATGAAGAAGAAAGACAAGATGGAGAAGATAAAGATAAAGAGTGGTCTGATGATAAAGCATATGATGAAGTAACTCAAGGTGGCAATGTTGAGAAAGAAAAGATGGATGAAGAAAAGACAAATGAAGAGGAAGAAATAAATTAAATATATAGTGACGTGAACATTAATTTGGAAAGAAGAGATACTGAAATGACCGATGCTCCACAAACATAAAGTTTAGTCTTAAGTATTGAGATACTCACGTGATAATAGCCACTAGCACTCCCGAAGTTTAGCAGAGTTCTTCTGTATCATCAAGCTTTATTTCCAAAATGCTCAACCCTATTCTAGATACAGGTATTGACTCCATACTAAATCTAAACACTGAGTCAACTTCTCTGGTAGATGTTCCTGTAACTACTAATGATGACATACCTCCTTCATCTGTTACAACACTTCCTCTACCACATATTCCTCTCATTCAACCTCTACAACAAACACTAGTTTCCACACTAACAATTGTTCTAAGTACCTCCCTACAAAATCTTCCAACCTTGGTTCTTTATTCAAGTTTGAAGATAGAGTAAAATCTTTAGAAAGTGACTTCTTAGAATTCAAGCAAACAAACCTATTTGCTAAAGCCGTTTCATCAATTCCCGGTATTGTTGATAAGTACCTTGGCAACTAGATGAATGAAGTTGTAAAAGCAACGGTTCAACTACAGTCAGACAGACTTAGAGAAGAAGCTCAAGCTTAAAATGAAGACTTCATCAACAAAATTGATGAAAATATAAAGAAAATCATCAAGGAGGAAGGCAAAGTACAAGTTAAGGAGCAAGTCTCCAAGATTTTGCCGAGAATTGAGAAGTTAGTAAATTAACAACTTGAAACTGAAGTTCTGATTTGTTCATCCAATGAAGCTAAGACATCTCAAGCTGTAGCAGCTAACCTATCTGAACTTGAGCTGAAAAAGATTCTCATAGATAAAATGGAGATTAACAAATTAATTGTTGTTTTATTTTAAGATTAGTTCAACAGAAGACTCTCTACAAAGCATTGGTGGACGCTTATGAAACTGATAAAGACATCCTTGCAACATATAAAGATACTGTTATGTTTAAAAGACGTCGAGATGATGAGGATGAAGAGGAAGAACCCTCCACTGGATCAAACCGGGGGTCCAAGAGAAGAAGATCTGGAAAAGAATCTGATTCATCTAGTGCACCAAAGGAGAAGACTTCTAAGTCAACTGACAAGTCTAAAGAAGGGTCTTAATCTCATCAAGTAGAGGAGCCAACACATACTGTTGGAGATTTAGAAGAACCTACACATTAGGAGTTCAAAAATGGTTTTACTGAAGATCATCCTGTTGATAAGACCACTCAGCTTCCTGATTGGTTTTAGAAACCAGTAAAACCTCCAACTCCCGATTGTGATTGGAACAAGACTTAGCTTGTAGTTCATAGACCAATTCAACCTTGGATTAGCATGTTGGCTCAGAAAGAAGATCCTCATGAGTCATTTAATGAGTTGATGGATACTCTTATAGACTTCTCAGAATTCGTAATGAATCGGTTCAATGTTGATACACTGACTCCAGAATTATTAGCCGATCTAACATTTGAGTTAATGAAAGGTTTGTGCAAGAGTCTGGTGGAGCTAGAATACTTCCTTGAAGAAGTCTACAAAGCGACCACTGATCAATTAGACTAGATCAGCCCTGAAGGACAGCAATATCCACATGATCTGCGCAAGCCCTTTACTATTGATTACCTATTCACCGAGGTTCGTCGAGTAATACCTTTTGATCACTTCATCAACAACGAATTGCGTATTTTAAGTTGGTGGGTGTCCCAAGCTGAAATTATGCTACTGCAGTGACGAAGACAAGGCTGCAATTATGGACACCATAAATGGATTGGGAAGACTTAGTCCCCAAACACACATGTGAGTTAAGTGTCCGATACTACGGAAAAAACATGCACTATGGGGCATCTCTCACTGGGGGCGAAAAAGTCAACAATTCTATGGATTTGCAGTACACAGGGAATATGCTCGTGATGTATACTCCATACACAGAATCATTGCTATTACAAATCTTACGATTGTCGAATGGCATAATTACAAACATTTAGACCAGATCACTATTTGCAGAGATGACGACAAGCTATATACATTCAAAGAAGGTGATTATAAGAGACTTCGCCTTCAAGACATCGAAGACATGCTGCTTCTTCTAGTTCAAGGCATGCTGAAAAATCTCACTATTAAAGAACGTCTAGCTTTAAGTGTTTCATTGTGAATGTTTACAAGAAGCATTGTCATTAAAAGCCATGTGGAAGATCTTTAATTTGGTATCAAAAGTTACCAAAAGAAGCTCAACCTCACAAAGTTAGATACATACAGATCAAATCTCAAACGAAAGACAGTATATATAGCATACTCCAATCCTAAAGGTTTCATATATTAGAATAAAGAAAAGAAGAATAGATTGATGCGTATTGATGAACTCTACAAATTTAGTGATGCTACACTTAATGATGTTCGGTATGCTTTTGATTATATTCTTAAGTGAATTCGGATGGAGTACCTGCTACAGACAGTCTAGAGAAATGTAGACAGGGAAAGAGCAGGAGCTATGATTCAGGCTATTAATCAACAGCTCAGGAACAGAAGGATCATGAGGAGCCTGGAAAACTTTGTTGGTGGGAGACCGTATGTGGGAGACCTTTGGTTGCTGGAAAGGACCATATGATTTATCATATGATGTTATCATATCTCAGGTCAAACCTCGTACATAATAAAAAACTTATGAATTTATATATATGTAGTGTAAACTTAATGGTGATAATAAGGAGTGCTCGAGTACAAAATTTTCAAGAATTTCTTAGTAAATTCAAAAAATTTCAAATTATTGTACTCATCACTGTCTTTATACCTAATATTGTGGGAGGAGCATTTAAATGTTTAATAGATATTGTGTAAATCTTGTCCATGAACGTTTATTCAGTGATATCCAAAATATAAGGGATAACTATTGGATAAGGGAGAGAAATGTTATTAAAACTAAACCATAACGTTATACGAAATTGTGATTCATTTACAAATGGGACTCAATGCACTCTACCCTTAGAATGTACTACGATTACGATGCACATGTTAAGTGGGAGCTTTTAGTGATGATGAAAAACTCTCAAAGTGTAAATCTTTTGATATTTATATCAAACACTTTGATTGAAATTTTCAATGGTTTTGAAGGATTGTGATGGAATATCCAAAAGACCGACCATGTACTTAGATTTATGGAGTTATAAGGTGGTTAGGCATAGGTATTCAAATCCCATGATCCAGCCAGAACCAAAGGGATCTACCCAGGGATATCCACTAGTTAGTGTAGAAGCCCTTAGATATGATACAAAAGAAGTAAAAGTGAGAACAAGAGACGGCTAAGATGCAGCTAATACTGGAACAAACCCAACAAGGTATTAGTCATGAAGTCTCGGTAAGCGCTGGAGGGGTTTATAGAGATCGAAAATGAATTGAAGGATAAAGGTTGAAAAAGAAAGAAGCCCTCAATACTTAGGCAGGAAGAAAGAAAACGGTGTCAATACATAAACTATTGGAAACACTAAGTTGTTGTCTGACATTGAAGATAGTCATGGACCCAGTGACGCTATGCACAAACCTCCCTAACCACTTAAGGTCTCTCAATAGACTCTTGTTTCATTTCTCATGAAGATTACACGCATTTCTATCGACTTTCTCACTCCGAGTTAGTTGATATTGAAAAGGTGGCAGTCTACTCCTAGACCTCCGTTCATCTAAAACCAAAGTAGTATACTATTGAGTCTAGAGCCAAAAAGAGATCATCTATATAAATCTCATTAAATCACGTGTTAAAAGTAGCTGCATCTCACACAATGTAAATAATGAGAAATATATAAAGAGTCCTACGCATTATCCTTGTGATTTTGCCAGAACATCAGAGTGATACTTAAGTAATCACAGTGAAGATGGAAATCCTGCTTGAGCCAACATCAAACAAGCTCATGGTAGGTGACTTGTACGATTCTACTCGATTCAAGCTTTTGACAACTAGTAAGAAAGATTGGTGCGATGCTTATAATGAATTCAAACGTGTGCAGGTTATGAATTGACGATTGATGATGAATTTTTGAAATGATTAACACTCTCGATATATCACAAAACCACTTTAGCAAGTGATACGTTGATTGATTTTCAAATCAATTTTTCTATTCAATTAGTGAGACTTCATCTTGCTGGTTCACTCATACCGTGTTGTCTGCTTTAAGACGCTCTGGTAATGAGAATGGCTAGTGCAACTATGAAACCCTATCAAGGAGTTCTTTGGTAATTTACCTGATCACAGGCGGTTATTTATACTGAATCAAGGGGAATCATGGTTATTGGAACCGTTATTTGACGATAGTAGTGTCATCGCACTCTCGCTACCATATCTGTTGATTATCACTAACCTAAACCTGCAGGTACTCCTGACGATTGGTGCAGCTGATCCCTGATGAGTCATGATTCATAGCCACTTGCTCATACCTGACCGACAAATATAAAGACATCATGAAAGCTCAAGTACATGTTTTAAGACTTCCGCTACTCTGATACCGTATGTCCTACTTAAGAGACAAAGTGTTAAAGTTAAAGAACCTCAAGAAAGATGCATAATTAAAGATTTTCAAGCTAACATATCAAGAAAGGTATGAGCATGTTGGTCTAAACGTCACAAGTTCACAAGATGGTAAAGTTTACGAGAAGGCAAAAAGAGATTATGCTTGGTTGATGATCTTAAGATGCTCAAAGGTCACATATTCACATTCAAATCAAGATAAAGGAACAAGCTCAAGCCTAAAGTCAATGATAACTACATCAATTCATAAGTTAATGATTGAAGTTAAAGACTACGAGCTCAAGACTAAGTAAAAAGCATAGTATGCTAAGGTTTAAGTCTTTGTAAATTAGATGTGGACCTCCCTTAGGGGGATCATTGTTAGAAACACAAAAAAAAGTAAGGTCACTTCCAATAATAGTTAGTCAAAGCCCTAGTTAGTCCAATGTAATGTTTTAGTAATCTAATGGGGCAAAAGGCCATGAAAGCTACAAATAACCATAGGCCGGCATATGGGTTGTTATAAATACCTCTCAGGCTTGAGAGAGGGTGTTTGGTTGTTTATTTTAATCACCACACTTAATGTATTTTTTTATGTTTACTTTCTCACTCTATTATGTTCATCAATTCTTGAGCCCCTGCGATGCCAGTTAACTCATATCTAGTATCAGATGTGGTCCAAGCCATAGATTGTTGAGCTGAGGCTATAGTCTTGGATGAACTCGGAACTTTACGGCCCAGTTGCAGAGTAGATCCAGATGTACCAGAAGATGGAGGAGGTGGAGGTGGCAACAACTGAGAAGACCCCGATGCTACTGAAGTACTCGGAGCACTAGATGCGCCTGCTGGCGGAGGTAGAGGAAGTGGCTGTGATGGTGGAGACCCAGGAGGAGATCTTGGTGCGTCACGTGTCTTTCGTCGCTTTTTACGAGCTTCCTCCTGATCAGCAAGACGTTGATTGGAATAATCTAACTCCAAGGACTTCTGCAGGGCTTCATACAAGTCCTTATGAACATTATTAGCCTTGTAGGAGTCGTCTTTAAACATTCGTTGTTGCAGTATTTCCTTCATATCGACAGTGGGCAGATCCCTGAAGTGAGCTCGTAATGGAGCTTGCATTGCCCAGTCTACTGCATCAGTAACTATCTCATCAACATCTTGGCATACCTTATGGTGAATATCGAGCTTCTCCAAGTTGTATAGCCGTGTTCCATGTTTGTCTAACCTTTCACCCAGGGATAAATTGTCCTGTAATAGATCCGCCATATGTTCTTCGAGTTCACCTATACGACGGACAAGGATCAGATCTGTGGTGCTTTGTTGTGGTTGAGGAGTTGGTTGAATTGTTATTGTTGTTGTTGTTGTGATTATTGAGGTTGTTGCTGTTGATTTTAGAAGTGGAGAGTCTGATTGCATCATCGTAAGATCAATAACAGGAGTGGTCATTGGAGGAACTGAAGAGGTGTCCTGATGAATGGGAACCGTGACCATTGACTGAACCTCCGCTTCAGTATTAGATTTATTAGGTTCGTCTTCCTGAGATTTCTCCATAAGGAATTGATTGGTGAAGCTGAGTTCATTGTCAAGATTTTGTAGAGAAGACAGGGTTCTAACAGAGCTTGCAGGTTCTTCAAGTATCACTTGATCTTCAGTTGGGAGTTTGAGGTTTTCCTGAACACTTAGGTAAGCCGTTGTAGTAAACTCTTCATCCATTTGCTCAGGGTTTTGTTGAGTTGAAGCATTAGTGACCTCGAAGTCCATGTGTTCAAGGTTTGGTCCAACATGAACAACATGACTTGACTGAGGATGGGACTCTTCAGCATCACTAGGGTTTGATCCAGCATGGCCTTCATTTTGTATACCAGGGTTTGGTCCAGCTTGGCCTTCAACTTGTTCACCAGGGTTTGGTCCAGCCTGACCTTCATCTTGAGTTCCAGCATTAATCTCAGGAGACACTTCCTCATCAGATTCTGTCTCACTGTCAGTCAGACCCAGTTCCGCATACAATGAAGGAGATTTAGCGTGACCAGAGGGTTCAGTTGAGGTAGGTGTGTGCCTCTAGAAAATATATTGTTCACTAGGTCTCTTTTTCTTTGGTGTCTGAAGGGTGAGAAGATCAAGAGCTACTTGTTCATCGCTGACCTTCTCTTTTCCCTTTCCCTGTACATCAGGAAGCGGTTGAATTCTCCCAGAGTCAGGTTCCCTTATAACCACCGAACGAGCTGGTCCCTGAGTACATTATGCTTATTCCTTAATGCTTAGTTCCACGGCCCGTTGAATGTCTGCTTCTTCATCACCATAAATAGGTTCCTGTTCTGGAACATCTTCATTAACAAACTCATCAACCAACTGCAGAGGGCTCTTTGGCTTTTGCTGCTTTATCACCTTACAAGCTTTAGATCGTTTTGCTAGAGATGGTGCATTAGATGTCTCCTTGACCAGTTTACACTTTTTACTTTGGTCTTTCTTGGAGGGTTCAGTTGTTGTTGGTGTTGGTTTGGATGGTTTTGTAACTTTAGATGCTTTAGGTGCTGAGGGATTAGTCTGCTTAGCTGTCTTAGATTTAGTAGCCTTGGCAGCTTTGGGAGATTCGGTAACTTTCCATGATGGAAAATGGTATATATACCCTACACAACTACATGGGGCGTGTGGGTTTACTTGGGTCGGCTCGGGATTGACTTAGGCTTTAGCCTGATACACATACAATATTAGCTCTACATTTATAGCCCGTTTAACCTTCTAGCAATTACTAACGTTAAAATTAATAAGTGACCGCGACCTAATTAATTGAACGAACTTCCTTGTTCGACTCAATATTTTGAGGCTAACAATCTCCCCCGAAGTGAGTTCATTGTGACATTCCTTCGTGAGATCAATGAGATTGCTTTTGTCATTAAGCTCTTGTGATCTTTGTCTGTGTCTACATTGTAGGCTTTGTGATCTTTGATCTTGAGCCTTTGTCATTGTCTTTAGACTTCGTCTTTTCCGTCCGAGATCTTTAAATCTTTATCCTTCCGTCTTGATCGTCTTTGTCACCTTGCGATCTTGTGTCTTGACCAACATACTCATACTTTGCATCATCTTGAAAGCTTGCTAACAATCTCCCTTGATAGACTTGATATCTTTGAAGGAAGATCTTGTATATCAGAGTTTGTGCGGAAGTCTTTGTCTTTAATTCTTGAGCTTTCATGATTCTTGAATCTTGATGCTTATGGAATGTCTTTGTAGTTTGAGCATGAGCATGTGGTAATGAATCCGACTTCAGCTGGAATGAGGCATCACCATCTCCATCTTTATGTATCCTGAAATAAAATAGTTAGCAATAAAGCGGGTGGACGAATATGGCTTTGTCATTCGTCCGAATTTGGTTAGATTAACCTTCGGTTCCGTAGGACCATTTTATAGTATAAATACTGTACCTGTGATCAGGTAGATTCAAAGAATCTCCTTGACAGGGTTTCCAGCTCAAAGCGTAGGATCTTCTAACACAGATGTATTAGATTTGCCATGCTTGCTAGTTCTCATTACCGGAACGTCTCAAAGCAGACAACACGGTAAGAGTGAATCAGATAGTTACTATCTTTCTGATTATGTCGTCAATTCATTTACTGGACCTTTATCGATATCCAGTTGACACAAGCTTGATTCATATAGAATCTCGCAAGTCACCTACCGCAGTGTTGTTTGATGATGACACTAGAAGGATTTCCATTCGTCATTGTGAATACTAAAGAGTATCACTCTGAATGTTCTGGCAGAATTACAAGGATAATGCGTAGGACTCTTGTTAACAGCTTGTGAACTTAATGATGTTCAACAAGTGTTTGTCATGGAATGTGTCCTAATGAGATTTATTTGATGATCTCTTGGCTCTAGACTCGATTAGTGCATTTTGGTTTTTAGTAATTGGAGGCTGGAGCAGACTGCCACCTATTCAATATTAACTAACTCGGAGTGAGAAAGTCAATAGTAGTCGAGTGTATCTCCGTGACAAATGAGACAAGTTTCTTTTGAGAGAAACCCGAATGGCTGGGAAGGGTTGTGCATTGCATCACTGGGTCCATGATGTCGTCTTCAATGCACAATCAACATGTGATTCTGACAGCATATGTATTGACCCGGTTTCTGCCTTAAGTTGTGTGGAGGGCTTCTTTCTTTAGACCCTTTATCCATAAAAAACCTTTTCTTTTTAATTCTCAACCCCTTCAATGCTTACCAGAACGTCATTACTAACCACCTTGTTGTGATTGTCCATTGTTAGCTCAATTCTTAGTCGGCATCTTTCCCTTTAACACAATCATGCTCCAATCATACCTTAAGGACTGCAATTCTAACTATGGAGTGTCCTTGGAAGATCCCTCCGGTTTCTGGTTGGATCATAGGACAAAATACCTAACCTTACACCTTATGACTTTAGAATCTTCATGGAAATAAGATGTCTAGTAGGGTATGAGATCGTACCATAAAACCTTTTTCGAAGAGTATCAAGCACTTTGAAGTCGATAAGATCACTTATTATTTTTAAGATCACATTTTAAATACCTTTCTCCCCTTATTTTAAATACTAATGCACTTAGTGTTTGAAATACTTTGTGATTAAAATTTGTCTTGAAATACCATGGGGAAAACTTTTACTTAGCATGAATTACATGGAACATAAACTTGCTCCCCCTCGATTTTCTATATGTTTGACACCAAAAACAATGATACCAAGTTGTAAAATGAATATAAAATTGAGGTTGAACACTTAGTCATCTTATAACTATCATTCTATTGAATTGTCATTATTATCTTGTTGTTATTAAGAGACTTTTTGGAATGGTTAAATACAGAAGAATGTTCTGAGATGATTATCCAAACTCAGATAAATTTTGTTTTTCTGAAAAACCTCCGCCCTTGAAAGATGGGAGTTGTGTGAACACACAATTTTGAAATATATTAATTTCATGAGATAGTGCTTAAAAAATTATGTTTAACATTTTTGAAAAACATCATGTTGAAGAACTTCTCTTCCAACTCTAAGGGTAAAAGCGCACTTATGGCTACACTATCCTTTTTTCTATAGCTCAAAGTTTATAATTGGTCTAGTAAGAACAGCTCAAGCCCGAGAAAGTTGAATATGTTCGTTGTAGGATAAGTTATCTTTATGGATAAACTTTCCTTTATTTGAAGTCCTTGGATTAACGACTGAAATTTGTACATAAGCCTTCCAGAAAAATTAGAAATGACATTATTGGAAAGCATTTGAAACTCTGTTCGAGACTTCATTTACACGCCCGTGTCGATATTAATCAACATTTCTAGGTACGTAAATGTTATCGATTCCAAGAGACATGTCGAGAAGAATATTTTTGAAACATTTTCTGTTTTGTTTTTGTATTTTATTTTTGGAATTTTATATTTTTGTGTTTATTTAAAAAAA
The DNA here is from genome assembly GCA_026074375.1 of Tanacetum coccineum. Taxonomy (NCBI): domain Eukaryota; kingdom Viridiplantae; phylum Streptophyta; class Magnoliopsida; order Asterales; family Asteraceae; genus Tanacetum; species Tanacetum coccineum. Next base: position 59,768 of record BQNB010015560.1, read on the forward strand.
AAATATGTACATGTTGACCTCAACATTGTTATGTGATGGTGAAATAGTAATTCTAACTCTTGTCGTGATGTAGCTCTCTTTACTTGCTTGAGGAATAACTTATTGAACCAGCTTTTAACTTGACAGTTCATTGCTGTGGTCGGAGTGCGATTCCGAGTTCTGAACTATTATGGATCAGAAGTCATACTTTGCATCAATGAAAATTCCTTGAAGCCCAGCTTTCTCAGATATCATCTTTTCAGCAACCAAACCGAAGTCCTTCCTTTGTAAGATTTAAAGATGTACCTGCATGTATGTTAAGTGTACCTGCACTGACATCAAGAGTTTGTTTGCATTCATACTGGTTAGTGATATCGTCATTTGAACCATGTGGGGGTTCACAGTCAACCTTGGTTGTGCTAGATGTGAATATCATTCCAGTAGGAACCCACCTAAGACCAACTGTCTTGAAAATTTTACCCCGTTGGTTTGCCACTAAGACAAGATCTATGAGTCATTGTTTTCTCATGCACAACGAAAGTCTTTTTGATTGAAGACTTGTGTCTTTTTAGGATCTGCCTTTTTGGGTTCTTTGCAAAACTTGTTTGCTCTACGGGTATGTATCTTTTTGTTGTCTTATTGGATAGAACCTTAGCACGTGAGTTGACTTCAATCAGGAATTTTGTACACAAGAATTCAGATTAGCATAAAGCACATTTTTGACATGTTGAGCAAACAAAATGTTTAGAGACAGAAAACTTCTAGAATTCCTAGAGTGTTCTGCTATGGGCACAGTCTTTGTCATGACGCAACTATTCTTAGATGCAGGCCAATTCCTAGACTTTTGGTTATGGATCCTAGGTTTTGGTTTGCTACCATTTGCTGTGCTTTGTGATCTAGCATAAGGCATCACACTAGGTTCTGAATTCCTACTGCTTTCTTTATGTTTTTTATTTCTTAGCTTCCTCTAGTAGTGTTTATGAACTCATGTCATAAACCCAAGAAGAGTGACTCGCGGGTCTGACAAGAAACACACCAAGGACTATTATTTTGCACTAAAACAAGTGCAAAAGAAGCACAGAGGTCTGACACACGGAATGCCACGTTGGCAATCCGTGTGCTCACTCAATTAATCCAACGGCAATCAATAAGGATCCAATGATGAGGGAAAAATGAAGGGATAAGATCAATTGATGAGGAGCTGCTAAGAAGACCTAGAAGCATCCTCTCAAGGCTATAAATAAAGCTCCTCACTCACACACAGATCATCTTCTTTTCTGCATTTTTTTAAGTTAGTAGCTTTTGTAATCTTTTTAAATGTAATTTTCTTATTAAAGCTTTTGTAATTTCAATTTCAAGTTTTGTAATCAGTCTCAAATCAATGAAATATTAGTTCACTTTATTAAATCTGTTTTTGCTTAATAAGTTCTTAAATTTTCAAAAAAAAACTCTTATATCTCAAATGTTGTTGTCTACTGTTACATAAGCTCTCATAAGCTCATCAACAGCTCTTCTCAAGTCTCTAAGCTTGGAATTGAGCTTAACTCATCATTAATCTATTCAAACCTTTAAAATCAGTTTAAACCTATGCTTAATAGGGATCTGAGTTGCTTGGATGATAAGCTTACCATGGAAGAGCTTATGGGACTTTACTAGCTTATCCTTGTGATAAGCTAGAGCTTGTTGATTAGCTCCTTGAGCAATATCAAGCCTTTGTTTAGCTAAGGCACTTGTAAGTTCCTTTTTCCTTTCTTGTCTTTAATTTTGGCTTAAATCTGCTTATTAGCTTATAGTTTGCTTAATCTAGTTATAATCTGCTTAATCTTGCTTATTTTAGTGGTTAAATACTGTTTGAGTTCATTTGATAGCTTAGATTTTTAGTTTGCTTTTATTTTCCATAAATCTGTATAAAAAATCAAAAAAAAAGTAGCATAGTTGGTAGCTTAATGATTATGGCTTATTTGATTGTTGTTAAATGTTCCTAAGGTTTGTCAAAAGCTTTTTGATATCTGGTATTCAAAATTTTGTTCACTAAATCTCTATTTCATAAGCTTAAATGGATCTTAATGTTTTTAAAGGAGTGTTTGGCATAGCAGTACTAACCACAAGTTAGTACTGTTAGTGGCCATTTGGTCTTTTGAAATCAGTTCTAATCTCTTAAATAAGTTGTTAGAACAAGTTTTTTTAAGCTAGATTAGTTTCAAGCAAGTTTTCATTAGAAGATTTAACATAAGTTTTAATCTGTCAAATGTTACTTGGATTATAAGCTTGAGTAGATTCTAGTGTTTGTCTAAGCCTCCTTTGTTCTTAGTTTGTGTTTTTTTTAAAAGTGTTAGAATGGTTTTCTTTGGCCTGCACCTTGTCTAATTAGATTGTGTCAAAATTGTGCAAACTGCATCAGCGGTTTTAATAGACAAAATAGACTTTTTCAAATCAATTTTTCAGAAGGTAAAACTAGTTTTTAGCTTTTGATTTTTAGTGCACAACTAGTTTATAGGCTAATCTAGGTAGAATAGGGCTTATTTTAGCTTAAGTAGCTTATTTGCCTACTTGTTTTTAGTCTGCAATTCAGTTATTTGTCTTTTGATAAAAGCTCTTAAATACCAAAAATATTAGTCTGTCTGTTTAAGCTCTTTTCATTAGGTCTTATAATGGCTTATTTGATTTTCAAACTATGTTTCAATTGTTGATTTAAGCAGTATTTTAGATTATTTTTCTAGTGGTATAAAGCTTTTAAGCATAAGGTTCTGTTAGAGGGCTTAAATTTAAGCTCAAAAAGTCCTTTATGGCTGTTTGGTTTGCTGATTTGTTCAAAGTGCTTATTCAGCTTATTGCCTTTCTTTGTGCTTATTTTTAGCTTAGTCTAGCTTATTAGTAGAGAAATTAGTGGCTAGTAGCTTATTTGGTCCTTTCCTAGCTTATTTCAGCTTTTCTAGCTTATTATGTTTTGAAAAAGTAAAAAAAAGTTTAAGTGTTTTCTGTTTTTTTAAAAGCTAATTTCCAGCTTATTTGTTAGTTTTCTAAAAAGTTGTTTTCACAAAAGTTGTTAGTTTTGAGGTGTTTTACGAGTTTCCTTTTATAATTTTTGAAAAATAAAAAAAATTCCAAAAGAACTAGGCATGGGATTTGAACCCACGACCTAGCCCTTCACACACACTCGTCCCACCCTCAACACACACTAACCACTTTGCTACAATAGCTCATCCGGTATTCCTTTGCATCATTTATCTTTTATATACATTTTAGGTTATTTAGTATAATAAGCTGTTTTAGCTTATTGCGCTACTTATTTGATAAGCTGTTTGTCCCAACTTATTTTTCCTAGATTCCTCTTAGTTCAAGCTACGTTTTATAATTTTTTCAGAATTTTTATAATTAGTTTATTATTTTTAAACATTTATTTTTATTAAAAACTTTAAAAAATAAAAAAAAATAGAAAAATAATCAAAAATATATAATTCTTTTTTAGAAAATTTTCTTTATTCATATAGTTTCTAGGAAAATTAGTTTTGCTTCCGTAGGGTTAAAATTGCAAAAATTCACTTTTTAAAGAACGGGTTTTTAAATCCGTTTTCGTTTACCCTCGTTTTTAGCTTAATTCATTTTCATTTTAGGGTTTCCTTAGCTTTTAATTTTTAATTAGTCATTTAGAGTTAGAAAAAATAGAAAAATCATTTTAGGATTTATTTCTGATAATTTAGGATTTTAATTGTCGCGTTTGTTTAATTCCCGTATTAGTATAATTGTTTTAGTACTTAATTGTTTTAAATTATTTGTTTTAATTGCTTTTAATTGTAGAGTTAGTTAATCAATTCAAAATTCTTTGAACGAATTCAAATCATTGTCCAAACAACAAACATGGTCTCAATTTCATAAATCGTTGGGGAATAACGACCCGGGAATCATACTTCTCGGTAAATATATTTATTATTATATATAATTGTGAGAATTTCCCTTTCTTCCTTTGTCCTCAAGGGTAGTTTGGTAATTTTCTATACTATTATTATTAATACGTGTATTAGAATTGCAATCATTCCTGTTCTGGAACACCTTCGTCAACAAACTCATCAACCAACTACAGAGGGCTCTTTGGCTTTCGCTGCTTTGTCACCTTACCAGCTTTAGATCATTTTGCAAGAGATGGTGCATCAGATGTCTCCTTGACCAGTTTACTCTTTTTTACTTTGGTCTTTTTTGGAGGGTTCAGTTGTTGTTGGTGTTGGTTTGGGTGGTGTTGTGACTTTAGATGCTTTAGGTGCTAAGGGCTTGGTCTGCTTAGCTGTCTTAGATTTAGTAGCCTTGGCAGCTTTGGGAGATTCGATAACATATTCTTCCTCTGCTTTACCGTGTTCTTCATCCAGACAACATTGATACTCAGCTACATGCTCCAGGTATCTAGTGTAGTAAGGTGCACTTGTGATTTCATCACTGAGAAGAGCATCAGGTATTGGCATGCCAAAGACTTCTCTTCCATCCTTTCTAACAAACCTGAGGGTGTTCAGAACTCTTTCCTCATATGAATAGTAAAGAGGCGAGCTGGTTCTTGGATGTATGTTGTGCTTGGTTCTCAGGTGGTGGATGATCAGTTTGGTGAACCTAACATTTGGAATTAGCAGTTGAAGGGTCTTTTTCTTTCAGCGAGCTTCTGTGGCTAAGTTCTTCCTGTCAGTGAAGAAGGTTTGTATGGATTGAATAAACTCCTCCCATATCCGTTTAGCATAGTCAATGTTGGAGTGATGAGTGATACCCTAAAGAATCTAAAGCACATGATGTCTTGGCCTGTCAAATCCAGTCGTTTTACCTGTGAGGCACATGTTGATCATAGACAAGATGGCTCTCCATGGTTGATAGAGAGCATTAACAGACATTACAGACATGTTCCTAAGCATGCTGAGGTATCCCAAAGTGTTGACATACTCAATTACAGTATCACTCGAAGGCGGAGCCTCGAAGGGATTGTTATCATTGGTTGGAGTGATACCGAGTGCATCTTTGAGAATATCTTTGTGTAGATTGAACCATTGCTCATCCAACTGACAGTTGTATAATACTGTGGATGAGTTAAAGCACATGGTGTCCCAAAACTGTTGAATGTAGATAGAAGGAATCGTGGATGATGCTGTAAAGGCCCTGAAGAAATTAATGTTTTTTAGTATGGACACAACAATTGAGAAGATAGGATTCCTCTGGGACTTCTGTACATCGAGCACACTGTTACTCTTGCCGATAGGCACCCATTTGCTTGACGGAAGAATCTGATCATACGTTCTGGTCGGTGGTGCGACAGCAGGAGCTTGTTCAGCAGGTGCAATATCAGCAGGGAAGTTCAAGTCAGCCATAGAATCTGCACAGATAATTTCAGCAACAAGACATACGTACAGATATATGGTGTTAGATGAGTTTGGTAAATTCTAAGGTCAACAGAAGTCAACCTTGGAATGTGTTGACAAAATGCACAATGATAACTCTCTAAAATAATATTTCCCACAACTCGCTACATAACTCGCTACACAACTCTCTATGAATATTATATTATAAACACTTAACTCGCTACCAAATTGGAAAATTTTGAAATAAAGGGTTAAATATTATAATTAATAAAACCTTCACTAACTCGTTAAGAAGTAGTGAGTTACTGGTACACACTTTAAAGAATATTCAACTCGCCAATGACAACTCGCTACGAATATTCTTATTAAAATTCTAACTCGCTATTAAGTATGGAAAATTTGAAATAGCAAGTTGGAAATTTCAATAAAAAATATCAATCTTCATCAACTCGCTACAGGTTAGCGAGTTGCCTGTTCATAGTAAAACAACAATCATAACTCCCTGACTAGAACTACAACTCGCTAAATAAGCAACAACACTAACTCGCTACCAAGAAAAGTCTTAACTCGCTACTTAGCATACAAAAAAGTTGCTAACACCTAAAATTACAAACCACCAAAGGATTTTCAAGAAACCATAGGAATAAACGCTTAGAAAAATTTATCAAACACTTAGCCACTGTCAAAAACAACAACCAACAAAAAGCAACGATTTTTGACTAACAAAAGCCAACTATATTCACGAAAATCATCAAAACCATAGAGTGATGCAAGGGGGGGGGGCAATTCATGCACTAACAAAGAATCATATACTCATCCTAAACGTAACCCAACAACTAATATATCATTCCAATCATTAACGAAGATTTAGATGATAATTAAAGGCGAAAACATTGATTTTGAACGATTTAGTGTGATTAAGGCAGCAATGTTTTAGATGTATGATGTTAACATGATAAAGAACATTATCTAACAAGTACCTTGGCAAGAATGGTCATAGAAATCACAAATCAATGAATGCTTCAAACTAGCGAGTTGCGATAAAGGTTTTAGAGAGAAAGTTTGACTGAGTTCTTTGAAAGTTTGACTAACATTAACTCGCTGACACCTTTTGGCAGAATTGGTCCCTAAACTTCCTAAGTTCCTCACATTCAGGTTAAGAGTATTAACAAGGTTAGAACAAGTTTCATAGATGGCACAAATGGTCCTTATATTTATACAAGCCTAGGAAACATTTAGTAAATTACACATAAATCCCTATACTTACAAATGATTGACCAATTTGGCCTTTTAAGTTAGAATAACTTTAACTCCCCTTCAAGTTGAAACCCTGTTTAACAAAAAAACCTTTACCAGTCAATTATTTAATGAATTAAAATGCCCGTTAGATGTCATAAATTTGAAAAACACTCTCCCCCTAAATCAATGACCCGCTTTCTATTTAAAGAGCTATAGTCGTTGATTGAGTGTTAAATTTTGAAAAGTTCAAGTCTGATTGATTTTCAATCAACACTTTTCCACCGTTGGTAACACAAATAATTTTCTAAAGAATCATAGACAAAAAATTATTTGGTTAAAGAGAGAAGACTTCTCTTATATATCAAGAAATAATGCACTAAAATGTACATTAGATCGAGGGTGCATGGAGATGAAGTAATCCATGCCCTGGAGAACTTAATCACTCGTTGTCAGGAACAGCCGCTTTTTGGTGATATGCTGTCCTCAATTTGAAAAATGGGTTGCAGTCTGAAATAACTACAAGCCATAAAGACATGTTTTGAAAATTTTGAATTTCCGTTCGAGCTTCATTTAAAGACCCGTGTCATTATTGAATGACGTTTCTAGGTCCGTAAATATTATCGATAAACGGAAGACATGTCTTGAAAAAACTATTTTTGGTATTTTATATTTTTTCATTTTTTATGGTTTTTGTAGGTTTTATATTTTTGTATTTTCTTTTTAGATTTTAGCTATATACATATTTACATAGGATATAGGAGGACCATCCTTTACTCCTCTTCTCCTTCCTGAAGACGTTTAAGAGTTTCCGGAGACATACTCTTCATACCAAGACGCGGGAGTAGAAATTCGAACCGGCTCTTGGTAAATGCTTGTGAATATACCGCGAGCTGATAATCCATCGTCACGAAGTACAATTCAACCACGCCTTTCTCAACTTGCTCTCTTATAAAATGGTGTCGTATGTCAATGTGCTTGGACCGGGAGTGCTGGACATTATTGCAGCAGAGAGCAATGGCACTGCGATTGTCACAATACAAGGGAATCTTATTGAAGACAAAGCCGTAGTCTGTAAGCTGTGATCTCATCCAAAGTATCTGAGCACAGCATCCAGACATGGCAATGTATTCTGCCTCTGTAGTTGAGATCGCAGTGCTCTTCTGTTTCTTTGATGACCAGCTGACTAATTTATCTCCAAGGAACTGAGCACTTCCTGACGTACTTCTTCGTGTGTCTTGACAACCTGCATGGTCCGCATCTGCATAGGCCGTTAGTGCCATAGCGGTGTCTTTCGGATACCAAAGACCCCAATTAATGGTTCCTCTGAGATACCGAAAGACCCGTTTAAGTGCTTCAAGGTGCTTTTTGGTAGGCGAAGCCTGATACCTAGCACACATGCATACAGCGAATACAAGGTCGGGTCTGCTGGCAGTGAGATACATTAGGGAGCCGACCATACTACGAAATCGAGTCTGGTCAACTGGAATCCCTAAGGGGTCCTCATCCAGTTTGAGTCGATCCACCATGGGTGTATCAACAGGGTCACACGAATCCATCCCAAATTTCTTTAATATTTCAAGAGCAAATTTTGATTGATTAATAAAAATGCCTCCGAGATTTTGAGAAACTTGTAAACCTAGGAAAAAAGACATTAATCCCATCATTGACATTTGAAATTTAGAACTCATCTTATCGGAAAATATGTCACATGCTTTAGGGTCGGTCGAGGAAAAAATGATATCATCTACATATATTTGAACAAGAAGAATATGTTTGCCTGTTTTCTGAGTGAATAGTATCGGATCAGCTGCACCCTTAGAAAATTTGTTGTCCAGAAGAAATCGTGACAAGGTATCATACCATGCCCGAGGAGCTTGCTTTAAACCGTACAAATCCTTCTTCAGACGATAAACATGT
>BQNB010015561.1:0-73059 GCA_026074375.1 Tanacetum coccineum
TTATGTTTGAAATAATTTTTTGGCTAAATATATTTGTATATTTTTCTTTTTTCTTTAATAAATTGTGTAATTCGGGTAAACCAGAAAACCGAACCGAACCGAACTAGGATTCAACCGAACCGAACCGAAAACCGAATTTGAATTCGGTTTGGTTCAGTATATGGGTTAACCTTAAAAAAACTTTTAACCGAACTAACCGAACCGAACAAACTGAATAACCCGATAACCGAACCGATCAACACCCCTACTGCTAAGAAGCTCAAATATTAGGGCCCATTGATACAAGGAGCCCGTTTATTCCCCTTTTTAACGAAATGAGTACTACTATTATCTTATTGTACATTTTGCCAAAAATATTACCTCTGCAATTTTTTTTTCAATCTACGCATTTTTTCCTTCACACTTTAAGATGTGTAGAGTTTTATTAGTTTTATAACACTTAATAATGTGTAGAAACTGGTTACATTTATAAGTGTGAAATAAAGTTGTAAAACAATACTTTACAAGTGTATCAAATAAAAGTTTACACTTTTAAGTGTGAAAAATTAAATGGTAAATATTTATACTTATAGGCGTGAAAGTCAAGTGTGAAAATTTTGAATGTTATGATTAATTCTCACACTTAAAAATGTGAAAAAAAAATTGACACTCTTATACGTAGGGGTGCTTACGGTCCGAAAACCGGACCGGACAGGACCGAAACCGAATTGGTCCAAAACGCCGGACCGAGGACCGGACCGAAATGGTACGGTCCGGTCCGGGTCGGTTCGGTCTTCGGTCCGGTCCGGGCCTACAAGGCATAATCATTGGGTTTTTTGTAAGACCGAACCGAACCGATGACCGAATGTAACAAAAGCATGGACCGAGAACTGAACCGAAATACGTTCGGTCCGGTCGATGGTCCAATATGCTCAGCCCTATTTATAAGTGTGAAAAATATGTTGTTTTACAATTTTTTTCACACTTATTAATGTAATCAATTTTTACCTATTATTATGTGTTAATAAAGTAATAAAATTACACACTTTTTTAAAGTGTGGAAAATAAAAATGTGTAAATTAAGCTTTTTTTTTTAATGGACATGTTAGAATACTGTGACTAGAAATATATAACCCCATTCTTTCCTTTCAATTATGTTCCTGTTTAGCAATGTTATAAATAATGTGAGGCGTGGCGTGGCGGTATGACCAAGCTTCACGCCTTTACGAGCCATGGCGAGTTATGGCGTTTTTAAGACGTGACTTAAAGCGACACAAAATATGAAAATATTTATAAATTTATATCATATTACAAATATACTGAGTTTAGAAAAAGTGTCATACATAAGGAATAAAGTCAAGAACTATCTTTGCATGTCATTTCTATATAAAAATACGATTTTTATCGAAATTGAATTAAAAAAAGGCCCCCACGCATCACGTTTTATCGCGTCTTATCATGTTATTGTTGAAAGAAATAAGATACATTGTATCTTGGCATGAGAATCTTATCTCAAACCAAGTTGGATTGCAAGTTGATGCATAATGTTGTCATGGGTGATGTCAAGTACATGGAACTTGGCCTATAAAAGGCAATGGTACTTGCATTTCTCTTCATCTCATTTCAAACAGAAAACACATAGTGTATTCTCCTAAATATTTGAGTTTATTAGAGAGTTTGTAGTATTTCCTAGTTCCTTGTAACTAGAGAAGGTGTAACTCCTAATTTTCATCATAATGAAACGTATCTTTCATTGCCCGTGGTTTTTACCCTATTGGGGTTTTCCACGTTAAATCCGTGTGTCATCTTTTATTGCATTTCATATTATAGTTGTGGTTTTGCTTCATCCGTGTGACTTTCTCACATGTTGGTATCAAGAGCTAATGATTGGTTGGAAGTATAATTATTTATCGTATGCTCTGTGGTTGCCATTAATAAGTGGACCCTCCACATCAAAAGATAAATATGTTTATACTCACTCAAAAAGTGTTCGTTACTATTATTAGCAAATAATAGTTTTGTCAAAAAGTAGATTGTGATTGTACAATGCGGGCGAAATTTGAAATCGAAAAATTTCAATGGGAAATAAATTTCTCATTGTGGAAATTAAAGGATGAGGCTACCTTAGAAATGAAAATGTTTTAGCGGCCATTGGTGAAAGGCCAGCTGAGGTCACGGATGACAGTAAATGGGACGAGATGGACGGAAATGCTATTGCAAATCTTCATTTGCCATTAGCAGATGGAGTTTTGTCAAGCATAGAGGAGAAGAAAAGTGCAAAGGAGATTTGGGATCATCTTGCTCGATTGTACGAGGCAAGATCGCTCCACAATAAAAATTTTCTTTAATAGGAAACTTTATGCTCGTTAGTTCGCATGACTAATCTACTTCGTGACTGAGCCACGTTAATTTAACCCTGAATACGCTATTTTTCTTCAGCTCACTCTTTGAGTTGTAAAGTAGATTCACAAGAACGAAAAGCGCGAGGTAGTGCTGAAATTCTACTTCCAAACAGTTTTTTACCCTGACTCATATGCACCAAGTTATCACAACTAAACCGTAATGTTCTTTCGGAATATTTAGTCCTTCTATAATGTAGCCGGCCCTGGCCATTCGGAAGAAGAAAATAGGCGCAACAAAAAAACAGGGAGGAAACCAGGCAAACTAGTTCAAGACCAGGTGAGGCTTTGTGCGGTGACGAGAGGAGGTCAATGATCCTGGCTCCAATGGCGTCACAGTCACTTAAATCTAAAATAGGAAAGAAGAAGAATTGTAAATGCTTTAGAATGTGGCAAGCCCCGGTCACTTTAGAAAAGATTTGTCCGAGGGTTTGAATACCTTCATAAATCCTCAAGGATTTGGGGGGGGTCCCGCAAGCACTTCAGAAGATGGGTAACGCTCTGTTTTTTATTTGTGAAGCAGCGGTTGCAAAATGAAAAAGCAGGAAAGATTTGCAAATGTAAAAATGAGTTTTGATCGATACGGGAGGCTACTTTCCATAATGACCGCAAGAAGAGAATGGTTTCATCAATATAAACCAATCTTTGGAGGCGGATCTGTGTACAGTTGCAATGATCATGAACTAAAGATCATTGGAATTGGAAGTATCATGGTGAAGATGCATGATGGTACGCTTCGTACTATTCGGGATGTGCGACACGTGGAGGGCTTGAAAAAGAACTTATTATCTCTGGGACAATTAGATGATCTTGGTTGTAAGGTGGAAAATATAAAAAAACAAATCATAAAAAATTATAAAAGGCGCGCTTGTACTTATGAAAGGAGAAAAGGTGGCTGCAAACTTATACCAGCTGAAAGGAGAGATAATGGGGGAGGCGGAAGCATCGGTTGCTTCACATAGTCCAAGTCATAGAGTTGCAATAACATGGCATCAGAAGCTTGGACATATGTCTGAACAAGGAATGAAGATTCTTGTTGAAAGAAAGCTACTTCCTGGCCTCACAAAGGTTTCTTTACCTTCTTATGAACACTGTGTTATCAGCAAGCAACATCGCCTGAAGTTCAAGACATCAAATTCTAAAAGTGTCTATGTTCTAGAATTAGTTCACTCTGATGTATGGCAAGCACCAGTTTTATCCCTGGGAGGAGCAAAATACTTTGTATCCTTCATTGATGACTATTCCAGAAGATGTTGGGTGTACCCAATCAAGAAGAAGTCTGATGGTTTTTGACGTCTTCAAAGTACAAATGCGCGGTACGGATTGAACTTAATCTGGAAAGAAGATCAGTGTTTGAGGACTGGATAATGGAGGTGAATACAATAGTGAATGAATATTGATACTTTTTGACAGGCAAGAAAGGAATCACAAGACAGTTCACACAACATAAACACTCCTCAAAAGAATAGGGTTGGGCAGAGCGGAATGAACATAACCTTGTTTAGAAAGAGCCAGAGCAGAGGTTGGCAACAAACAGCTTGGGAAAATCATTCTGGGACGAAAGCAGTCATAATTACCCCGTTGTTATTGGTGATAAAACGTTTTCACACTTCAACTACAGTTGAGTTTTGAAGACAAAAAGTATATACCGATGTAGATGTGGACCTAGAAAGCCGATAACTATTTCAGACCTTCATATATTTGGAAGTCCTGTGTAAACTGAAGTAACAATAACCCTAGAAACTACAAAGCTGACTAAAATCCAGAAAATGCAAATCTTGGTATCTGACGGAGTAAAGGGGTATTCGCCTTGTGGACTCACTGCCCATAAAGAACGTCCATCAGAGATGTTGTCTTTATGGAAGACAAAATTTAAGAAAATGAAGAAGGTGATAACACTACAAAGGAAACTACATCAATACAAATAGAAAATGAATTTCAATCGAATGATTCTTTTGAAGCCGTACCACAACACGAGGTGAATGAGACGACCTAGTCTCAAGCTCCAACGACTTGTACTAGTAATCGTGAAAGAAAAACGTTCCAATGTGCAATCAATGATGTTATGGGAAGAGCAACGTTGCCTATTTTCGTTCTTACACGAGGAGGATAGTGCCGTCAAATCTACAAAGAAGCACTGAATAATCCCAGATGCGCATTCTGGAAGGAAACTATGCAAGAATAAAACTTGAAGCTCTACCATAAGAACAAAACAAATGGGAATAGGTGCCACTACTAGGAGGAAGAAAACCCCATTGGAAAATTGAAATGGGTGCATAAGATCAAGAGAAACGGTGATGATTAGGTGGAGAGGTATCGTGCAAGACTGGTGGTTAAAAGATATGCTCAGAAGGAAGGAATCAACTTCAACGAAATTTTTCTCCATGGTCGAAGATCAACAATGTCGAGTGTTCTTGGCATGTGTGCTACATCTGATATACATCTAGAGCAGCTAGAAATGAGAAAACCGCATTCTTTATGGAAATCTTGGAAGAAGAAAATTACATGCGCTCCAACAAGAAGGTTTTAAACAAAAGAAAAAAGAGAACATGGTTTGTAGGTTAACAATCTCTGTAACGGTTTTAAAGCAGGCGACGAGGTGTAGGTATACACAAAGAGATTTGATTAATTTCATAGAGCCTTGAATATACAGACAACATGCAGACCCTTGTGCATAGTTTCAAGAGGTTTGGAAATAAATGATTTTTAATCATTTTTGCTGTTTATTATGTGACGACAGATGGTAGCAGGACCCAACAAAGATCGCAATCAATAAATTGAAGGCTAACTGGCTATGGAATGTCGGATGGAAAGACCTTGGAACCCGCAAACAAGAAATCTGGGAATGCAAATTCAACCGAGATTAGAGTAGTAGGAAAATTTGGCTTTCACAGAAAAGTTATGTGAAGAAAATCTTGCAAAGGTTCAATATGCAAGATTGTAAGCCGATATCAACCCCGTTTCCTACTGATGTCAAGTTATCCTCCAAGATGAGTCCTAGCAATGAAAAAGAGAGGATGGAGATGTCTCGAGTACCGTATGCATCAGCAGTGGGAAGTTTAATGTTCGCGATGATTTGTACAAGACCAGACATTGCACATGCAGTGGGAGTAGTGAGTCGGTACATGGCGGAACCTGGTAGAGGGCATTGGGATGCTGTGAAGAGGATCCTTAGATACATCAAAGGAACCTCAGATGTTGCATTATGTTTTGGGGATTCAGATTTAATTGTCAAGGGATATGTTGATTCTGATTACGCAGGTGATCTTGACGGAAGTAAATCAACCACCGGGTATGTGTTTACACTTTCTGGCGGAACAGTAAGCTGGGTTTCAAAACTGCAGTCAGTTGTGGCTATGTCAACAACGGAAGCAGAATATGTTGCAGCTGCTCAAGCCAGCAAAGAAGCAGTATGGTTGAAGATGTTGTTGGAAGAACTTGGACACAAACAAGAGAATTACTCTATTTTATGACAACCAAAGTGCCTTGTATCTTGCAAGGAATCCAGCATTCCATTCAAAGACAAAGCATATACGAGTTCAGTATCACTTCGTTCGTGAGAAAATGGAAGAAGGAACTGTGGATATGTAGAAAATTCATACTGATGATAACGTAGCTGATTATCTGACGAAAGCAATCAACTGTGACAAGTTTATATGGTGCTGATCCTCATGCGGCCTAGCAGAAACATAAGCAACATGGAAGTGCAAAGAAGGATAACGGTGTAAAGATTGATTGAACTTCAATCTAATCTTCAAGTAGGAGATTGTTGAAAGAAATAAGATACATTGTATCTTGGCATGAGAATCTTATCTCAAACCAAGTTGGATTGCAAGTTGATGCATAATGTTGTCATGGGTGATGTCAAGTACATGGCCTATAAAAGGCAATGGTACTTGCATTTCTCTTCATCCCATTTCAAACAGAAAACACATAGTGTATTCTCCTAAATATTTGAGTTTATTAGAGAGTTTGTAGTATTTCCTAGTTACAAGAGATATGTATTAATCCTTGTAACTAGAGAAGGTGTAACTCCTAATTTTCATCATAATGAAACGTATCTTTCCTTGCCCGTGGTTTTTACCCTATTGGGGTTTTCCACGTTAAATCCGTGTGTCATCTTTTATTGCATTTCATATTATAGTTGTGGTTTTGCTTCAGTCCGGTGTGACTTTTCTCAACAAGTGGTATCAAGAGCTAAGGTTGGGTGTGTATATAATTATTTATCGTATGCTCTGTGGTTGCCACTAATAAGTGGACCCTCCACATCAAAAGATAAATAAGTTTATACTCACTCAAAAAGTGTTCGTTACTATTATTAGCAAATAATAGTTTTGTCAAAAAGTAGATTGTGATTGTAGCAATGGCGGCGAAATTTGAAATCGAAAAATTCAATGGGAATAATTTCTCGTTGTGGAAATTAAAGATGAAGGCTATCCTTAGAAAGGATAAATGTTTAGCGGCCATTGGTGAAAGGCCAGCTGAGGTCACGGATGACAGTAAATGGGACGAGATGGACGGAAATGCTATTGCAAATCTTCATTTGGCATTAGCAGATGGAGTTTTGTCAAGCATAGAGGAGAAGAAAAGTGCAAAGGAGATTTGGGATCATCTTGCTCGATTGTACGAGGCAAGATCGCTCCACAATAAAAAAACATATTATAAAAATTTTCTTATTGAGGATAATTTATGCTCTTCGCATGACGGAATCTACGTCGGTGACTGAGCACAGTCAATAACATGAAGTCTTATTTTCTCAAAGCTCTCTTTCTTTGAGTTGTAAAATAGGATTCACATGGACAGTGATGAAATTCTACTTCAAAGTTTTCCTGAACTCATATGACCAATTGTTATCATCAATCTTAACAGTAATGTTCTTTCGGACTATTAGTTAGTCTAGTTAATGTTTGCCGCCGCCTTTTGGAAAGAAGAAATTTGGCCGTAACAACAGGGAGGACAGGCAAACTAGTTAATAAGACAGTGTGGAAGGGCTTTGGTGTTTGGTGTTGAGTGGGTGAGGTCAATGATGAAAACCTGGCCTCCAGTGGGACGGAAGTCACAGTACCGGTAAATCTAAAATAGGAAAGAAGAAGAAAGACATTTAAAGCTTTAAATGTGGCAAGACGGTGGTTCACTTTAGGAAAAATAAAAGATTGTCGAGGTTTGAATTACTACATATTCCTCAAGGAGAAATGTCGGCTAGCACTTCAAGAAGATGGTATAACGCTCTGTGTTGGGAAAGCCAGCGGTTGCAAATGGAAAGCAGGAAGAGATTTGCAGATGTATGGTTGTTCGATACGGGAGCTACTTTCCATATGACCGCAAGAAGAGAATGGTTTCATCAATATAAACCAATCTTTGGAGGCGGATCTGTGTACAATTGCAATGATCATGAACTAAAGATCATTGGAATTGGAAGTATCATGGTGAAGATGCATGATGGTACGCTTCGTACTATTCGGGATGTGCGACACGTGGAGGGCTTGAAAAAGAACTTATTATCTCTGGGACAATTGGATGATCTTGGTTGTAAGGTGGAATTTTCAAAAAAAGATCTTGACAATTATAAAATTGGAGAGATTTTTACTTATGAAAGGAGGAATAAAGTTGGCTGCAAAATACCTTTATACCAGCTAAAGGAGAGATAATGGGGGGGGAGGCGGGAGGAAGGGAAGCAAGGTTGCATCGGTTGCTTACATTGTCCAAGTCATTGTAGAATTGGCAATAACATGGCATCAGAAGCCCTTTGGACATATGTCTGAACAAGGGATTTGAATCATTCTTGTTGAAAGAATCTACTTCCTGGCCTCACAAACGGTGTCTTTACCTTTTTATGAACACTTGTGTTATCAGTAGCAACATCGCCTGTGATAGTTCAAGACATTAAATTCTAAATAAGTGTCTATGTTCTCGGAGAAATTAGTTTTCACTCTGATGTTTGGCTAAATTCTAGCACCAGTTGTTTATCCCTGGGAGTGAGCAATATTAATACATTTTTTTCCTTATTGATGACTATTCCACGAAGATGTTGGGTGTACCCGCAATCAAAGGTGAAGTCTGATGTGTTTGAAGTATTTCAAAGTTTACACAAAGCGCGGTATTTTGAACTTAATTCTGGAAAGGAGTAAAGTGTTTGAGGTCCGGATAATGGGTGATATCAATAGATGATGAATTTGATACTTTTTGAGGCAAGTAGGAATCAAATGACAGTTAACAAACAACATACTCTCCTCAAAAGTATAGGGGGTGCATGAGCGGCATCCATTGAACATAACCTTCGTTTAGAAAAGAAAGAAGTGCAGTGAGCAATGTTGGCAACACTCAATGCTTGGAATATTCATTCTGGGCGGAAGCAGTGAAAAACCCTCGTGTTTACGTGTTATGGGATATTTCGTTTCTCCTTCTTACTTCAGTTTGAGTTGAAGCCACCGATGGAGATGTGGACGGGGAGGAAACAGCCGAGATAAGATATATACTATTCAGAATTCATATAATTTGGTAAGTCTGTGTCACGTGTGTACAAATACCCTAGAAAATAAATAGCTAGAGTAAAATCCATGAAAGGCTTGTTCTGGGGGTATCTGAAGTAAAGTAAAGGCGGTATCGATTGTGGGACCTCATGCCCGAAATTTAAAAGTTTTTCGTCTAGCAGCGAGGATGTTGTCTTTATGGATGACAAAATTTAAGAAAATTGCAAAGAAGGTGATAACACGACTATGGTTACTACACTATCAATTACAAATAGAAAAATGCAATTTCAGTTTCGAATGTTTCTTTTGCAATCGTAGCCAACAACCATGAGGTGATATGTAGAGACACTAGTCTCAAGCCTGCGCCAATCGAACTTTAGTACTAGATAGAGTCTTTGATAGAAAAACGAGCTTTCTCATATGTTGGCATATGGCGAGATGTTGTGTGTGTTATGGAAGGATGGCAACGTTGATATTGTTTTCTTAAGAGGAGAGGGAGCAAGAGAGCCTAGTTCAAATATGCTTTCATTGAGTAGAGCTCTGAATAGAATCGACACCGTTATTCGCGGTCATTCTGGTGGAGTAGTGAAAGTTTAATATTGATTAAGATTATATCAAACTTTGTGAAGAAATCATTTCTTCTACTAATGGACATGGGTAATGAAAACCACCGAATTCTAGGGATCAGTGTAGCATGGTATGTGAAACTATAGATTCATAATATGGGATGTTTAACGGTGTGTAGTTTGATATAGGTGGAAGAGATTTGTGTGTGATCGTGCTAAGATGGTGGTAGGTTAGTTCTAAAAGGGATAAGAGGTATGCTCAGAAGGAAGGTAATCAACTTCAACGATTAATTTTTTCTCATGTGGTCTCGAATTGACACTCAATTTTCGATTGGTTGTTTTACTTGGCATTGTGGTTAGGTGCTATATACACTATGGATTATACACTATCTAGAAGCGTTAGACTAGATGTGTAATATACTCTAGAATGCCATGTCTTGTATTGGGAACATCTTTTGAAGAAGAGAAACGAAATTTATACATTGTCCAACCATGATAAGGTTTTTAACATAAACGGCAAATGATAATGAGAACTTGTGTTTTGTATGTGTATTAGTACAAATCTTGTACGGTTCTAGTAGAAGGCAGTTGGGTGCGTCCGTGGTGTTCGGTACCAAGAGGGGATTTGATTATTTTTCTTCAAAAAGAGGAGCCTTTGAAGGTAACAGCGACTACATTGCTCAGACCACCTTGTGCATTATTAAGGTTTAAATATAGGATGATGGTTTTGGGAAATAAACTTAGGCCGTTACCCATTCCCAATCGTGAGCATAAGTAGGCTTAACTGGGCTAGGGAATTCGAGTATGAAGTCTAGACCTTGGACCCGCAAACCAAGTTTCTGGGGCATGCTAATTCACCGAGATAGACGTTTGTAGGGAACAAATTTGCTTTCACCTAAAATGTTATGTGAAAGGGAAAATCTTGCAAAGGTTCAATATCGCCAAGAATTGTAAGCCGATATCAACCCCGTTCTCCTTACTGATGTCAATAGTTATCCTCCCAAGATGAGGTGCCTTAGAATGAAAAAGAGTGGCATGGGAGACGACTCGTGAGAGTACCGTTTATGCATCAGCAGTGGGATGTTTAATGCTTCGACCGGTATGATTTTTACAAGACCAAACTTTACACATACAGTGGGAAGTAGTGAGTAGGTACATGGCCGAACATGGTAGGAGGGATTAGGTGCTGTGAAGAGGATCTTTGTTACATCAAAGGGAACTCAGATGTCTGCCATTTACTGTTTTGGGATTAAGATTTATTTGGCATGGGATCATGTCTCGATTATGATTACACAGGTGATCTTGTCCGGATAAGTTAAATCAGACCACGGGGTTGTGTTACACTTTCTGGTGGGAAAAAAAAGCATGTGGTTTCAAAACATTGCAAGAGTACAGTTGTGGCCTATGTCAACAACCCGAAAGCCTGATTATGTTTGCAGCTGGTCTTAAGACAGCAAAAAAAGATAAGAAAAGATGCGTATGGTTGAAGATGTTGTTGGAAGAACTTGGACACAAACAAGAGGAATATTACTCTATTTTGTGACATCCATGTGTGCCTGATATCTAGCAAGGAATCCAGCATATCCATTCAAAGACAAAGATATACGAGTTCAGTATCATACTTCGTTCTGTGAGGAGGAGGGAAAGTGGATAAGATAAGGAACTGTGGATATGCTGGATAATTCATACTGTGATCGCGTAGTCTGATTATTTCGGACGGAAAGCTAATCATCTTGTGACATGTTTATATGGTGCTGATCCTCACGCGGGCCCTCAGCAGAACGTAAAGAAACATGGAAGTGCAAGGAAGGATAACGGTGTTCGCTGTGCTGGTGATGACTTCGATAGATACTTCAATCCTATTATTCAAGGGGGAGTTGTTGACAAGATATAAAGTGAATTGTATCTTGCTATGGTGATTCTTATCTCAACCAAGTGGGATTTGCAAGTTGTGCTTAATGTTGTCATGGGGGTGTTGTCAAGTACATGGAAACTTGGCACTTTTATAACAGGGCAATTGTACTCGCATTTCTCTTCATTTCCCATTTAAACAGAAAAAATCTTAGTGTGATTCTTTAAAATATTTGAGTTTATTAGAGAGGTTTGTAGTATTTCATAGTTCCTTGTAAATAGGAGGATATGGATGTTACTCCTATTTTTCATCATAAATTGAAAAATTTCTTTACTTGCCAGTCGGGTTTTTACCTTTTGGGTTTTCCACGTTTAAATCGTCATGTGTGCATCTTTTATTGGCATTTTCATTATGATTTATAGTAGTGGTTTTGCTTCAGTCCGGTTTTTGTTTTGTTGAATTTTCTCATCAGTTATTTCACTCATCATCTCTGTCAAGCCCTTAAGCTCAGGCTCTTTGATAATCTACGTAGCATGGAGGTACACGACTCACGCCTTTGCAGGCGCATTGTGCGCCTTTTTGAACCATGCTGTTTTAGATTAAGTTGAGATTCAACAATTACATTTTAAATACAAGAATTAAAAACTTTCTAACACAAAAATTTGAAATTGGTGACGTTTCTCCATCTATATATAATGGAGGAATGTATTTTGAATCTTTAAATGCATTCAAACTTGAATATTATCACAAACATACAAATTTATTTATATTTATTATGTATATCTTTTTAATGATTTAGTATATTAATATTTTTTATAAATTAGTACATTAGACAAAAATAACATATTGTACAATTTTTTAATACCATAATTAATATGATATTATAAAACATTCTTTATTTAAAATACCATGATATTATTCACAATTGTAATACCAATTTAAAAGCATAACCCACCTATTAGGGGGCATTTACATGTATCCCCTAAAACTTTAGGAGGCGTTTGTTTTCACAGGTTTTGATTGTAAAAATGGGGACTAGATTACATAAAGTGTTGTTTGGTTGTAAATTTTTGCCAACTTTGAATTTGGGCTCTAAAGAATATATATGGCCAGTTTCATTTCCCCAGGAATGTTTAGGTTCCGTTTTCTGACTTAGATGATGTATAGGTACCTTTTCTGACTAGATTTGAATTTGGTGTGCCCATTTACATTTGCAGCCATTCTTTACATGTTTTGTTATTTTTTATTTGATATATTTTTAATTTATATTTATATTTTAATATATATATAATATTATTAAAAATTATTTTCTCTCTCATAAATAAAATCCAAATCCAAATCATAAACCAAATTTAAATCCAAATCCAAATTCTAATCCTAAACCCATCCACGAACCAAACGGGCCCTAAATATTTACATATTTCCTCAAACACGCTTCAATAGCATTGTACAATATGCGTTGAAAACTTGTATTTTGAAGAAATATGTAATTTATGAAGTTTCATTGGGTATATACGAAATCCCCCCACCAAATTTAATTCTTTCTAATGTGAGTTTGGATCAAATTATTAGCAATTAATGTGTGCAATGTGTGTACGTATGTGAAAAAGTGATGATTAGGAAACTGATCTTTTATTGCTTTGATGCTAAAACAAAACAAATGACATACTAACAAATGAGAAATAAGTAAAAACCTTCTATTTATAATTTGATAGAAGTGTAACTATCATAACTTAACATCTTTAGGGTTTGTTTGTAATGCACCTATGAGAATCATGGAATTACTATCATATGCATTCAAAGTGTTTGGTTAGTAAAAAAATAAATAAAAATATGAATTCATACCTATAGGAAGGGAGAGGGGTGGGTTTTCTTGGCCATTCCTGTGGGGCCTATCTTGACTTCTCTTTTTCAACGAAAAATTAAATTTACTCTTCTTCTCCATTTTTATTTTCAGTTATTAAAATTCCATTGTTTTAAAAATATCCTCCCACAAATTAAATAATATATCTCATCAAAATCTGTTTACCATCATTGTTGTAAACCAATCGATTTCGTAAATTGATTTCAACTCGTATTACATTCAAATCCAAAAACTACGTTGTTCGAGAGCATAGGGGTTTCTTGTTTAATGGCTACATCTAATGGGTTTTCAAGTCTACTGAATGATTAGAAATCTTGTTGTTTAAGATGACGATGAATTATAAAAAAGATATTATTTGTAGATGAGATATTGTTCTAGTTGCTACTCTGCTAGTTCTTGCCTCACATTTTATGATTTTCTTTGATTATTCATTTTAAATTTTGTAAATGGCCAAAATGCATATTAGTACCTTGAATTTGTTTAACCGGGTCTTTTAGTACCCTAAACTCTTAAGGGTGTAAGATAGACCCTCAACATGGAAAATTGGAATCCTCAATACCCTCACTCAGTTTTACTCGGTCACATGATTTTCACGTGACATTATGTGATAGTTTTTTAAGAGAAAAACAAAAAGAAGTTTGTGGAAAACTAGAAGGGGGTTGAATAGTTTACCGCTTTTTAATTAAAGGTTTTGAAGTGTTTGTAAAAAAATTCTAGATTTGAATTTATGTGAACTCAACACTTGCACAATATGAACGATATATTTATCTAAACAATTGATATGATAGTATGAGGAGATAATGTTGAATGACAAGAAGATTAGAGTAAGAACATATAATGTAAGACAAGAGATAAGAGTAAGAACAATCAAACCACAACGCGAGGATTTATAGTGGTTCGGTAACGAAGCACCTCTTCGCCCTACTCCACTCCCCGAGCACCTAACTCGAGAGTTTTCTTCACTATGTCAACAAGCTCCCTTATGGCGGAGAAAACCGTACACAACGTTGCTTACACCGATTTACGACACAAAGCTAAATGTCGAGTTCTAATCTTAGCTAGAACCAATCTATCACAACACGACTTCACAACTTCACAACTTCTTCACAACTTCACGACTTCACTTCACCACACTACTTATGCCACAACTAACTAACACTACTTGGTAAGATCACCACGATCTATCTATACTTACAAAGATCGCCAAGATCTAGCTACTACATACAAATACAAGATATACAAAAGATTTACAAATTATGATATGGATGCAATAAGATTGCAACAACACACAAAGGTGTAATACTTCTTCACTTGAGGATGGAAGTATTCTTCTCTTGCACTTGAGGAATTGAGCTTGGATCACTTGAAAACAAAGCTTTATGATTAAATGATCAAAGGATTTTGATGAGATGTGTGGGCTGTTTTAGAACAGAAAGAATGAGTGCAAAAGGTGAGAAAATTATGGGGAAAAGTCCAGTATTTATAGGACAAACTGGGGGAGCGTCTACCTAGGGCCGGTCCCCTTAAATAGGTGGGTGGTCCCCTTAATTTTAAGGGGGTCGGCCGTGTATTTAAGGGGGCCGCCCAAGACTAGGGCTTCCCCAGTTTGTCTTTTGTGTAGGGGGAATTTTCTGGAACTTTTCTAGCCGTTTTAGGTCCGAAAATTTGAATTTCAAAATGTTTATTTTGAATAAAACATTTCTTTTAATTGTAGAAAATGTTTTGTAATGTTTATAAAATGTTTATAACATTTTATAAAAGTGTGAGGTTGAATAAAAATTTCCTTTGATCATAAAATGCATTAAGCATTTATTTATTCATACCTTTAAGTGATGTATTTTTTGAAATGAGAATTTACTACTAATTACTTGTTTACGTTTAATTTTACGTTGAACGTTTTTATATTTTGTGATTATCAAAACGTAAAGATGTGAAAAAATATTAGTAATGTTTTTAGGCATTATATTTTTATCAACAATCTCCCCCTTTTTGATGATTACAAAATTTAAACTCATTAAATGTAAAATCATTTGTAAACAAGTATTTAGTGAGTTTCATGTCATTTATCCCCCTTTTTATAGAATCAAAAAGACATCATCGAGAATTGCTAGTTACATCGACATAATAAATGCTCCCCCTTGATGCGTGCTCCCCCTCGTTCAAGGGCGCCAAGGAATCGAGCTATGGTTTCTTGGCTACAAAAACGAGTTAAAACAATACAAATATTTCTAACATGTAATAAGAAGGAAGGAAAAATATGACAAGTGTAAGCAAACATCAAAGCAAAAAAAAAATACTTCATTCATTTAAGACAATATGTGTGAATAACACACAAGCATACATAAGTAAAAAACAAATATGCTTTAGAAGCATATTAATACATAAAGAAAAATCCTAAATAGCCATAGAAGGATTTTGACTTGCTTGCGATACAAAAGAATTTAACAAATATTTGAAGGCATATTACGAGATTAGTTAGTTGGAGAGTTTGAAGCGGAGGCGGTTGTGGAAGGGTAATCTCTTTGAACTCTAGGTGGTGGATGAGGTCGAGTGAGGAGGAATTCAATCCAATTGATATCCTCACTTAAAGCAAGGAATTGTTTTTGGGTGAAGATGCAACAAGGGCAATACCCAACATGGGTTTCAACTTGGTTGATGTTGAGGGTGTGTGGTAAGTTTGGAGAGTAAGGTGATGAGGGAATGTTGTTTTGTTGTTGAGTGAGATGCATGGCTAAGAGGTTAGATAGGTCTTGTAGTTGATTAATGTCATCAACTAGGCTTTCTCTACTTGGAGATAGAGGTGGTGTGTGTTGAGTTTGGTTGTTACTTTGAGGTGGAGCTTGAGTGTGAGCAATATGTGAGTTGATGGGTGAGATGGGAAGTGGAGGATGTGAGACAACTTGTGGTGATGTGGGAGTGTCCTTAATGTAAGGATTTGGTAATGCTTGATTGGGTGATTGTTTTCTTGAGATGGTTCATGATGAGGAGTGAGTGGTTTTGTCTTGGTGAAAATGAAGTTGTATTGAGCACATTTGATGTGTTGCAAAGGTTTGGTTTCTTCCTCCAAATGGGTTTCACACTCATTTTGGCAACCCTTGATGGTTTGGATGTGGGTTTGTTAGGAGATGTCATTGGTGGGGATGATTGTGATGATGATGAATGAGGATGTATTTATAGTGGAGGAAAGGTTTAAATTAGGACAAATGAACATTCAAAGGATTAAATCCAAGAAATGTTTGTGAATTTAGGGAAACAGTAGCTAAGTCTAGAGGGTGTTTGGTTAAAAAGAAAAGAAAATTATTGTTTTCCCCATGTTTGCCTAGGCCGGTCCCCTTAATTAAGGGTCGGTCCCCTTAAAATTAAGGGGGCCGCCCTTTATGAATTAAGGGGGCCGCCTACTGGGATTTCCCAGATTTCCCAAAATTTGATTTTTCTCAAAATTTTGTGTGAGGGTTTCTGTTTTGGTGGTTAGTTTGCAGCAAGTCCATCCTTTTATGGCAATTAAGGTTTTTAGCACATAGCATTTAAGCATTCAACGTATCTATAATATGACTAAGATAGTAAACAAAACTACTTCACATACTTTTAGCATTATATATTTGAATTGAGCCTAAAAAAATGAAGAAATATATAAAATATAGTAATAAGATATGATGCACAAAGAATTTTTTTATCAAAAGGTAAGTTAAGAATTGAACTAACCTTAAGTGCAGTCTAGTGTGTGCCTTAATGGCGACAAATGTGGTAGTAGCGATATTTCGACACCTAAAGACATGTTAAATAAAACTAAGAAATAATCCAAATTGCTGCTTTATTTTAATTTTGTTCAACCAAGGATTGTCGAAAATATATATTGATATATATTTTTTCACAAAAAGCTAAGGCAATCATTATGCATATGTGAAAAAATGTTTTTAGCATATCTTAACAATATACAAAACTTGATTTTTATGTGCTCCTAGTTGTGAGAAGAATTTTATAGAAAATAATGGATTGGGATTATTGTATATATGTATAATGAGATATGCATTGAGATAGAAGAATTACTAGAAGTTTGTTTATAAACTTTTCCTAATCTTGTGTTTTTGTTTGAAATAGAAGCCTAGAATCAGAAAAGAAAAAAAATTGTCAGTGGTCCTCTTAAAATTAAGGGGGCATCCCTTTATGAATTAAGGGGCCGCCATCTGTTTGAAAAAATTTCTCAGGATTTTTGTCAAACAATTTTTTTTGATGATTTCTTTATTATGCCGAAAACTTAATCGATTTGTTCCATCATTCCTAGGCCTAGACGTAAGTAGTTAAATGGCTCACGTTTAAGTGGTTTAGTTAGGATATCGGCTATGTTGTCTTCCGATGTGACCTTTTCTATAGAGATATTTCCTTTTTGAACATTATCGCGAAGGAAGTGATGACGAATCTCAATGTGTTTTGTTCGTGAGTGTTGAACGGGATTCTTACTTAAGTCTATAGCCCCTTTGTTATCACACATTATTGGAATGTCGTCTAACCTAACGCCATAGTCTATGAGAGCTTGCTTCATCCATAGAGCTTGTTGACATGCCTTTCCGGCGCTTACGTATTCCGCTTCGGTTGTGGAGATGGCAAGAGCGGTTTGCTTCTTTGAAAACCACGATGTTAGACAACATCCCATAAACGTGCAAACACCACTAGTGCTCTTGCGATCCACGTAATCTCCCGCATGATCCGAATCCGCATACACTATTGTTTCTATGCCGGATCCCTTAGGATACCATAATCCTAAATGCGTAGTGCCTTTAATGTATCGGAAGATACGTTTAACCGCTTCTAGGTGAGAGGTTTTAGGATCCTCTTGAAAGCGGGCACAAAGGCAAACACTAAACATGATATCGGGTCTACTTGCCGTTAAGTATAATAAACTACCTATCATGCCTCTATATTTGGTATTATCTACGGACTCACCTTCTTCGTCTCTCGTGAGTTTGGTTTCCGTAGACATAGGGGTCTTTATTGGCTTAGAGTCTTCTAGTCCAAATTTCTTAAGCATTTCCTTAATATATTTTGATTGATTAAAAAATATTCCATCATCTAATTGTTTTATTTGTAATCCTAAGAAGAAATTTAGTTCCCCCATCATACTCATTTCAAACTCATCATGCATGATCTTGGCAAAGTCATCACACATTTCTTGACAAGTTGATCCGAATATAATGTCATCAACATATATTTGGACAATAATGAGATTGGAGTCTTTCTTTTTAGTGAAGAGTGTGTTATCTACCATTCCCATGGAGTAATTATGTTTAATAAGAAAGGCTTTTAATCGATCATACCAAGCTTTTGGGGCTTGTTTTAGACCATAAAGAGCTTTCTTAAGTTTGTAGACATAATTTGGTTTTGCGAAGTCAATGAATCCCGGAGGTTGTGCCACGTAAACCTCCTCATTGATAAAACCATTAAGGAATTTACTATTCACATCCATTTGGTATAACTTAAAGTCTAATGCGCATGCATAAGCTAAAAGTATTCTTATGGACTCTAGTCTAGCTACGGGTGCATATGTTTCGTAGTAATCAATTCCTTCTTGTTGATTATATCCTTGGGCGACTAACCTAGCTTGGTTTCTAGTTACGACGCCATTTTCATCGAGTTTATTTCTATATACCCATTTTGTTCCTATAATGGTCATATCCATGGGATTTGGGACTAGTTCCCAAACATCATTTGTTTTGAATTGGTTCAGTTCCTCTTGCATAGCCATTACCTAATTTTTCATCTTTTAATGCCTCATTTATATTTTTAGGTTCTATTGTCAAAATAAAGCAAAAGAAATTGCTTTTGTCTTGAGCTTGCGACCTAAGAGTTCTTTGATTTAGATTACCAATAACGTTTTCTAGGGGATGAGTTTTAGATTCTTTAATATTTACAATTTGATTATTTTCTAATGAAATATCTTCAAGATTATTGCCTATGGGTTTTGTTTTACTAACCTCAATAGCTTCTTCTTCGACTAGCTCATCATCTTCTAATGGTGATGTTTTAGGCGGGGGAGGAGTTTCATCGAAAGTTACATTCAACGACTCTTCAACTTTCATTGTTTGTTTGTTAAGTATTATGTAAGCTTTACTATTTTGTGAATATCCTAGGAAAACACCTTCGTATGACTTAGGGTCGAACTTGGTGAGGTAATCCTTTGTATTAAGAACAAATCATTTACTTTCGAATACTCTAAAATAGTTAAGGTTTGGTTTCCTACCTCTTAACAACTCGTATGGAGTTTTTCCTAAAATACGTCTAATGGAAACTCTATTAATTATATAGGTTGATGTATCGACCGCATTACACCAAAATTTTTGAGGAATGAATTGTTCGTTTAACATGGTTCTACTCATTTCTTGTAGAGTGCGATTTTTCCTTTCTACTACCCTATTTGATTATGGAGTACGAGGAGCGGAAAAATTATAAGATATCCCATTTAAATCACAATAGTTTTCGAATTGTACTTCATTATCAAATTCCCGACCATGATCCGTTCTAATTGATACAATGGAACATCCTAATTTGTTTTGGATCATTTTGCTAAATACTTCAAATTTTTCGAAGGCCTCGGTTTTATTTGCTAAAAATCTAGTCCAAGTGTATCGAGAATAGTCATCTACAATTACTAAGGTATAATGATTTCCTCCATAGCTTCGTATGATTTCCTCTAAGTATCTAGTTGTTGAGACTATATTTTTAGCCTTGTGACTTACGTGAGCTTGCTTTCCAACTTTGCAAGCATCACAAAAATGTCGGTCGTATTTAAGTTTAGGTAGATTTCTAACATAATAGCTTTAAAACGCTAATGATTGGAAATAGTTGCATATAAGCATGACAAAAATCTACTATGTCCACGTGTGGAATTAGTCAACTAATGTATGCAAGTCATATTTTGTCTTCCGTTTATTTCCTAGTTTCATTACATATAATCCTCCTTTCCTAATTCCTTTACCTATAACTTTTTTGTTTTTTATTCTTTCGCTATCGTGTTCGGTAAATATTACTTTGCATTTATTATCACATATTTGACCTATACTAAGCAAGTTATAAGTTAAGTTATCTACGTGCTCAACATTTTCAGTTATTAAGGAGTCTTGAGAAATCGTACCTTTACATATGATTTTACCGTGTAAGTTGCTTCCGAAAATTACGTTACCCCCGTTGTATGCTTTTATGAAGAAAAACAACTTTTGATACGGACATCGTGTTTTGAGCATACCACTATCTTTATAATCCACTCATTCGGGTTTCCAAATTTAACTCCTAGAGCATATTTTCCAATCGATGCGCTCAGCTACAAGAACAACTTCATCTTTAGTCTTTTTCCTCCCCTACCTCATCTTCTCCATTTTCGCTCCATGCTCCTCTAATTGAAATGCTCTTATAGATCGTAGTCTTATGGCGGCTTTTGACATCTCCAATGAATGACTTGGGTCACCACATCTAAAACATTTTCTTTCACTTTTATCATAACCAATCATTTCTACTTCTTTGGAATGTTTTTCTAATTCGCCTCGTGTTGTCTTGCAAATCTTCCTCAATCTCGTAAAAAAATTCTTGAATTCCCTTTGACGCCACAGACATACTCTTCGTCTTCACTATCGGAACTTGAGCTATCTCATCACTTACTTCCTTTTTCACTTTTAATGCAAGTGATCTACTTTGTTCTTTCTTGTTGTCCTTTAAACCGTTTCTACATCTTTCTTTATTACTTCTTTATAAACTTTCAGTTTCCAATTAGTTCGTCAAGATGGTAAGGTTTTAGATTCTTTGATTCTTCAATTCGCCTGACTTTCCGCGTCCATTTTGGATTTAATAGCCTAAGCATTTCCTAACATAAATTCTTGCTAGAAAACTTTCATCAAGTAGCTTTTTATGACAGTAATAATAGGGAGTGTTAAACTTAGCAAAGGCATTATCTATTGACTCCTCTTCCGGAATCATAAATTGTTCATATTGTAAACAAGAAGATCTATTTTGTTAGCTTTGACTTGATTATTACCTTGATGAGTGATTAGTTAAATGTATCCCTAAATTTCTTTTGCGGTTTGTGAGACATAACAAATTCTTCCGTATTCTTTTAAGTGGCAAAGCATATAAATTACCATTTTACTTCATATTTTTTGCAAGTTTTCGTTTTAAGATCATCATCTTGTTTATGAAAGAAACAATTTCATCCTTTTTAGTTTCTGGGATAATTAAATAGAGGATAATCACCATCGTAATAACATGCCAAGACCTAGATCTTTTGACTTCACCATAAGATTCGAATCTATTTTTTCCATAAATAAATCCATCACTATTCAAATAGTGGTGGTCATTGCATAGATTGCCCCTTCTAACTATTTTTCCAATTCATAGATCGATTCAAGGTATAAAATACAAGTTATTTAAAAATCTTGTTTAAGTGGCTCTTGGGGAAATACCAATTGTGGAAAACTAGAATGGGGGGTTGAATAGTTTACCGCTTTTTATTTTAATATTTATGTTTGTTTATAAAAACTTATATTCGACTTTTGAGAATTCAAAACTTGCACGATATGAACAATATAAATAAGTAGAAGCAAATAAAAGAGAAGAGTTAGAGAGATCAAACACTACACAAGGATTTATAGTGGTTCGGTTACGTAAGCTCTCTTCGGCCACACCCCCCCCCCGAGCACCTAACTCGAGAGTTTTCTTCACTATGTCAACAAGCTCCTTTATGGCGGAGAAAACCGTACACAACGTTGCTTATATCTATTTCCGACACTAAGCTAGATAGCTAGAACCAATCTATCTTAACACAACTTCACAATTTGTTCACTACTTCACAACTTCACGACTACTTCACAACTTCACTACACAACTTAGCTTCACACCTTGAACACAACTACACAACTTCTTCAAACCTTCACAACTTCACAACTTCACTTCACAACTTAGCTTCATACCTTGAACACAACTACACAACTTCTTCATACCTTCATAGCTTCACAACTTCACACATTCACTACTTGTCCTCACCACACTACTTATGTCACAACTAACTAACACTACTAGAAAGAATCACCAAGATCCAACTATACTTACAACAATCACCAAAATCTAATAACTACACAACTTTACAAGATTTACAAATTGATTACAAATATGGGGTTAGGATGCAATAAGAATTGCAATGAACACTGGGTTGTTAATACTTCTTCAATTAATGATGGAAGTATTCTTCTCTTGCACTTGAGGAATTGAGCTTGGATTACTTGGAAACAAAGCTTTATGATTAAATGATCAAAGGATTTAGAGAGATGTGTGGGCTGTTTTAGAACAGAAAGAATGAGTGCAAAATGTGAGAAAAATGTTAGGGAATTGTCCAGTATTTATAGGGAAAACTGGAGGAGCGGAGTCTATGGTCGTTCCCCTTAAATAGGGTGCCAGCCCCCTTATAATTAAGGGGGCCGCCCATTTTCAAACGCTCCTCTTTTTGTTCTATTCAGGGGAGGTGTTTACTAGACCTTTTCTAGCCGTTTTAGGTTCAAAAATTTGAAATACAAAATGTTTATTTTGAATAAAACATTTCTTTTAAATGTAGAAAATGTTTTGTAAGTTTATAAAAATGTTTACACCATTTTATAAAAGTTTAAGGTTGAATAAAATTTCCTTTGATCATAAAATGCATTAAGCATTTGTTTATTCATACCTTTAAGTGATGTAATTGTTGAAATGAGAATTTACTACTAAATACTTGTTTACGTTTAATTTTACGTTGAACGTTTTTATATTTTTTGATTATCAAAACTTAAAGATGTGGAAAAATATTATTAACGTTTTTAGGCATTATATTTTATCAACACTCTCCTCGATGAGTTCGCCGGTGAACTCATAACAATTCCTCCAAGAATTGATAGAGAGCACGAGGAGTATATTAGTATGATGGAGAGGTTGCTATACGATAATTCATCTCCCCGGCCACCGGAAGCTTTTCAAGCTAATTTTAATACGATCATCGAGTCTCTTCCCATATTTCCTATCCCCGTTGAGATATACTCACTTAGGAAAGTAGATCGATATATTTCCCGTTCGGAGACTCCAAATACCCACCGGATGAGAGTGATGATTACGACTCGAAAGGTGACGATAATTCTACTTCTCTTCCTGAGTTCGAATCATTTACATGTGATATCCCTATTCGGAGATTCAACCTTGATGTGGTGGTAAAACATCCCCGGATTAATGTCCCTAATATATTGCACACCATCCCACCCTTCATATAATTTAGACTCATTCCTTCTCAAAGTATCTCATCCGATCTTAGCTGTTTCTCTCCTTCTGGAGATAGAAACAAGATTTAACGATCCGGGAAAGCAAATAGAAGATCAATCCACGAGATTTCTTGCTACTCATTCCCACGTGATTGATACTTTACTTCCAATTTCATCCGAAAATAAAGACAATGTTTTCAATCACGGTGTTCTTGCTTCAAAGGAGAAATCTCCTCCTTCTTCATCACATCGGGGCTTTAAAGCTTCTAAGCTTTTTCATCATAAAAGCCCTATGTTGATCAAGGAGAGATTATTCCTAATCTTGGATGTTTTCATTTCTTCCATTTCAATCTTCCTTGAAGCACTCAAGTAATGGGGGATCGAGTCTCAGCTCAAGACTCGTTAACAAAAAAAGCGCAACGTTGGGTGCAACCATGCTTATCCTATCGTTTTTTTTGAATAAGTGTGTTGTGAGGAGGCTCGCCTCTTCCTTTCGTTTGCTTATTGTGTTTTGTTTGTATGTCTAGGATTGCCTAGATTTTGAAGCCTCTCGTGCTCATGGTTTTGTCCTTCGTTCACTCGAGCTTCAAATCCTCAGCTTCATTTTGGGAATCCTATATCTAAATCTTATCGAGTAACGTTTATCTTTAAGCATACTTAATAAACGGCCTTAGATTTGCGTAGAGAACCATTCTTAAAAACATTGAGGACAATTGTTTATTCCATACTGTCAGGGGGGGATATATCTGATTTGATTGTGCCGCAGATGATTGTTTATAAACTAATCCCCCCGTTTTTTATTACCACCAAAATACCAAAAAATGAAAAATTTTAAAAATTTTCAAAAATAAAATAAGTGTTTTGTCATAATTTTGACTTAACTCATATAAACACACAGAATCACACACCATATATTGCAACAGGCACATAAGCCAATACTAACGGTTTGACTAACCAGCTCAAATCATGGTTGTCACATCATAAGTGTAGTTTGTGGCTTTTTTTTCTCCCATAAGCTCCTAACCGGACTAATAATACGTGTTATTTTTAAAAATTAAACTTAAATCAACAATTTTTGAAGTATAGTCGATATCAATAATTTTAGTTCAAATTTATACTTTAATTTTCTAAAAAGAAATTTTCTCTATATCGTGGTATTATATGTTAAAAAAATGAGGTAATAATAATAATAAACTGTGGGCTGATAAAAGTTTACTGCATCTTGCCTGCTCACAACCGATCTTGCAGTCTTTTAAAAAAGGCACATAGTATTTATTCGAGACTGATAAAAGTTTGTTGTATCTTGCCAGCTCACAACCGATGTTGCAGCCTTCTAAAAGGTCGAGGATTTCATTAGTTTAATGGATGTGTAATTATATTAAGTGTAGTAAACGTGAATTAATAAATATAGGGAAAATCTCTTTTTCTTAAATTTGGATGTGTAATTATATTAAGTGTAGTAAACGTGAATTAATAAATATAGAGAAAATCTCTTTTTCTTAAATTTAAATATGCTTTTGAACTAAGACTATTTTGTTTTAAGTTGTGATTTTATGTATATACGGGAAACCTAAGAGTTTTTTAAACCGAAGGTCCGTGAGTCCCAATACTAGTCTTTGTGGGGTGTCAAAAGCCTGGTCACATAGCCGCAAGGTTGGGATGTGCCGAGACGAAAGTCGCTACATGGGATGATCTCACCTTCAAACTCATTACTTTTTGGGTGGAACGTGAAGCATATAAATTTTGCAAAACGGTTGATCCATGGTTGAAATTTGAAATAAGCACATTCACCTAAGATATAATAATTGTCAGGAGCGAAAAGTTCACAAGTTACAAGTATGAGTAGTGTTAGCATCTTAACTTATATTTAACGGTGATTTTGTTTTTAAACTTAGTTTGGGAAAAGTGAAAAGTCGAGGACGATGAATTTATCTTTTTGGGCATTTTAGGATTGAAATGTTTCTTGTTCTATGATCCCTAAAAGTTATAAAATAACGAAAGTCAAACACGTTAGTTAGTTGCTTAAAAAGAAAAGTACAAAAAAATGAGAAAAAGGAAAAAATACTAAAATATGTGTGTGAATAAGTGTAAATATTTAAAAATGGTAAAAACAGGGCTTTTCAAAGCTATTGATTCTTTAATTCCCCTTGATGAACACTTAGCTACTTTTCTAAGTAATTAATCGAGGGGGATTGAGATTCTTAGTTTTCTTAAGTGTTTACTTATGGCATTGCGTGAGAACACGACAACATCTTAGTATGGGGGATTTTGGTATGTGCTTAATTGCACATACCATTAACCTATAAAAACGAGCCTAAATGACCAAAAACGAACATAAAATGCCAAATATATGCTTGTTTTGCTATTTGTGTTGTGCAGGAAATGGATATTCAGAAAAAAGACAAAAATGAAGCAAAACAGACAAAACCAAACACGGAATGGAAAGAGTGTGAAAAAGTCAAAGGCAAAAAGTCAACAAGTCAAAGACGAAACCGAAGCCGAAGGCATAAGTATCTTATTGGGTCAACCCGTTCCCCACTTAATAGGCTGGATCAACCCAATATACTTATTTATAAACTAATCAAGCCTAAAACTCCCTTTTGTGTAATCATGGTCCTAAAATAAAATAAAAAGCCCAAATGTCTTAACGAGGCCCAAACCCAAACCTAACTTCTGTTAGCCCTGCACCTTTAAACCCTTTGCACAGTTAGTCCTCAAGGACTAACATTGTTAGTCCTCAAGGACTAACCATGTCAACACCCTATACAACTTCAGGGACCAAACTTGACAATATTCAAACAATAACCCAATTCCCGCCATTATCCCTAAACACTATTCATCATCACTTTCGTTAATAACCCTAATCCTCACCCACCCCTAAAATCACTCACCATTAAACCCTAAATCCCTTTCACAACATACCCCAGTCAAACCCTTAACACTAACCCAGTCACAGTCAACAAACATATTCAACCCTAAAACACTTTTCCCGCCA
Source organism: Tanacetum coccineum (assembly GCA_026074375.1). Classification (NCBI taxonomy): domain Eukaryota; kingdom Viridiplantae; phylum Streptophyta; class Magnoliopsida; order Asterales; family Asteraceae; genus Tanacetum; species Tanacetum coccineum. The sequence continues at coordinate 26,385 of BQNB010015561.1, forward strand.
AAATCTAAATCCCACTATTCACTCTCCCCTGTCACTCTCACCTCGACCTCTCCCTTGCATCCAAACAAACCAAAGTCACACCCCTCAACCCCACATCACATGGTCCTATATCCACCTTGGCAATCCTTTGATTTCCCATTCGTTGATGAAGAAAAACTAAGATGAAGGGCTCAGATGGAATTTCTTAGTGAACAAGATAGAATGGAAGGCTGAGATTAAAGACTTTGAAGCTCTCACACAACAAGCACACATATGTCAACTTATTCGGCTATATATATGCTTACTTTCCATTGTAAAAATATCTAGTTTTAATGTAATTAAGGAGGAGTGTAGTTTTACTTTTTAGTTTTTACTACTTATCTTTAATTTATTGTACTTTACTTTTCAAAGCCTTGTAATCTTTTAAAATTTTAATGAAATTTCAGTTTTAAGGTTTATGTTAATCTGTTTAACTTTTATGCTTTTTATTGTTAAAATTGTTTTCAAATCTGTTTTTATAAGCTCTTAAAAGCTTCTTAAACCTGCAAAAATTTTCATAAGTTTATGTTGTTAACTGTTACATTCACTCAAAATCCACCCTAAATTACCTCGGCTTCTGTTTGGATAATAAGCCAGAAAAGGAAGGGCTTATGGACTTACCAGCTTATCATAAGATAAGCTGGAGATTTTGTAGATAAGCTCTTGTGAGCCCCTTTTATCCCTGTTTAAGCAAGGGAACTTGTAAGTTCCTTAAATTCTATTTTTAGCATTTTACTGTTAATCTGCCTATTTATGCTTAATATCTGCTTTTTACAGTTTATTGTTGCTTATTAATGTTGTTTATGTCTCATGTATGCTTCCTGGTAGTTTAAATATCTTTTGTTCAAGCTTTTGACTAAAACTGCCCATTTTAGCTTGTAATCCTGTTTCTCTTATTTGTTATTAATGCTTAACATGTCTTTTCAAATGCTTTTTATGCTTATGATCCAGCTTTTATGACTTTTAATTGATTTTCATGCAAAACTGCTTGACTTAGTTAAATCTGCCTAAAAGCTTAGCTTATTTCCTTGTGCTTATTCTCTTAGGATAATTGCTTATTTGTCTCTTAGTATCTTAGTTTTTTAACTGTTTTTGTAATTCAAAGCTTAAGTTAGTCTATCTTAGCTTAAAAATGTTTTTCAAAGTTCTTAAGGAGTGTTTGGTTTAACCCAGTTAGGGTGTCAAAGTGGGTCAAACTAGCATTGTGTGTTTGAACCATCTTAGATTAGTTTAAAATAGAGGTAAAATGCAATTTACAAAAGTTTTTATGTATTAAATTTCAAATCTTAGGTTTATTTTTCATAGCTTTGAATCTGTGAGCATTTACTTTTGATAACCTCTTAATCTTTGATCTTAGGGTTTTGAAGTTTGTTGTTGTTGTTTTCATGATTTTTATGTGCTTTAGGACGCATTAGAATCAATCTTGTTTACCTGTACTTGTAGTTCTTGTTGCTGCCTCCTATTTGTCATATTTTTAGCATTCCAGTTTTAAAAGCTCAAAACCCTATTTTCTACCTTAAATATAAGTTAGATTAAGTTTGTTGTAGCTTCGGAAAATGTTTGCACAAGTAGCTTATAGTATAAGCTCTATCTGTTTCATCTTTATTTTTACTTTTGAGCTTATTTGCCCAACTTATCTTTGGGCTGCAAAAGCCTAAGTTTTAGGGGTGCTTATTAGGTGTAGGGTAGTTTGTAGTTTGCTTATTTGCCCTTTTCCTTTGTGCTTATTAGTCCCAAATAGCCTTAGTTTAGCCATTTAGTCATTTAGTTTAAAAAGGTAAAAACTGTCAGCTTATTTTGCTTTTTCATGGCTTATTATTGAGTTTTGTAAAAAGTCTTTTTTTAAACTTTGTTATTTCAGCTTATTTTATAAGTTTGTAAAAAGAAAAAGAAAAAAATGTTTTTAAAAAAGGAGAGGCCACAGGACTCGAACCTGTGACCTCCCCCCTTTACAAGCAAGCATATTTAACACACACTCTCTTTACCATCAGCACCAGTAGGGCTATCTGTTATAGCCCTACACAATTAAATATTTAACGTCTTTTCCCCCTTTTACCTTATCAGCTTATATTAGCTTATTTTGTGCTTATTTCAATAAGCATTTTTCATCATTTTATTTTGCTTAGATTCTGCTTACTTCAAAGTACTTTTCACAATTTTTTCAGATTTTTCCTAATTAGTTTAGTATTTTTAATTAATTTTTTAGATTAAAACCGTTTTTAATTCATAATAAAAAATATAAAAGTCAAAAAAATACAATTCTTTTTTTTAAATTTTCTTTTATCATTTAGGATTGTTAAAAATTAAATTTTCATGTGTAGGGTTAAAATTAAATTTTCTTTTGTAGGGTTAAAATTTTAGAATTTAGTTTTTTAAAGAACGGAATTTGGTCTCGTTATCATAATTGCTTTCATTTTAGGGTTTCCTTTATTTGTTCTTGCATTTTAGTTATTCAGGATTTATAAAAAGTTAAAAAATCATTTTAGGATTAAATTTTGATAATTAGGTTTTAAGTCACGTTCTTTTTTAGGATTCCCGTTGACCTTTTTTCATATTTGCTTTCTGTTTTAGATTGTAGGACTGCCTTTTAATTGCTTTTTCCCGTAGAATTAGAAAACCCATTCAAAGCCTTGTTATATTCAAACATCAAATATCAAACCGACTCCCGACTTTCCATTGCATTCCTCGTTGGGAAAAACGACCCGGGGGGGGGGGGGGGGGGGGAGGTAAATGGGTCGGGGGGGGGGGGGTCAATAATGTGGGGGGGGGGGGGTGGGGGGGGGGGGGATTTAGAGCACTTGCACCGGTAATCCATTTATATCAATACCCGTGATTTGTGGACTTTTTCTAAAGGGTTGACTAGGTTGACTTGCGGAGATTTTATATTTGATTAATATTATACTACTATTTGATATATAATTACCCCTAAAAATGTGGTTATCATTTTGGCCCGCTCTGCCGGGTGGATGTAAATCGATAGTCGTTCCGACGTTATGACAAATAGTGCTTTGAAGATCCCTTCGACCATAAGAGTTTATTTTTTCTTTATAAAATATAAAAATAACAAAAACTATTTTCATTTGTCTTTCTATTTAGTATATAAAAACAAAAAAAATAAAAAACATAAAAACATTGTCTTTAAATAATAAAAACCATCATCAATATAATGCTCTCAAGCACATTAAAAACTTTATCATAATAAGTTCCTAACAAAAGATTTAAAACTTGCCTTTTGTGTTACTTGCGAGGTACGACTCACCTTTAATTGATTAACAAACTGTCAATAGAGTAAAAGGAGTGGTGTTCCAGAACTACGTCACCCGAAAGTAAATTTTTTATAGAGACGGCAGCCGTTTCCCGGCGCCTCCGCTCCTTTGTGCGTTTTTCTTTTAAAGAGCTACCATGAAGCAAGTTGATTATTGGTTTAATAGTATTTCGCTCTATCAATTGTGTCCTTATAATATAACGATTTGTTTATAATATCCTTAAAAACCCAAAAATAATCTTCTTTTTCTTCTAAACTAGTTGATTCTTTTCTTAACCCTCTATATTGTTTAATTCTTATGGCGTCACTCGATTATCGTTTGAATCCCCTCTTAGTGTCGGTAAAATGGTGATCTTTGTATTATAAAGAATGTTGTTGATCATATATAGAATCACGTTGGAAATTGTTCAATGATTCTAATAAAGCCCCGGACTCACCACCACAATCCCCTACAAACGTTTCGTCAACCAACGTCATTGCTTTCATTGTAAAGATGTGTTAGGAGATGGTAATTTTGTTCAACGATGGACTTGCCTGAAGGTGTGGAATGGGTCCTTAGCAAAGGACTTGTTGATTTGTGCTTCAAGATATGGAAAAAGTACAATCCAAATCCGATTTCTTAAATGATTCTCCAAATATTTCTCACAATGTTTCACAAAGTCCCTCCACGTAATCGAATACATGTACATGGTGTTACAGGGGTGTGATTCGTTAATGGTAATCTTTGTCATCGACGTACTTGTAAAGTCTGTGGGAACGTGCTCATTATGTTTCTAAATTGCGCCACGCTCAAGTTCACGATATATCTCTAATCCGAAACCATGCAACAATCAAACCGTTGATGAGAGCTCCCACAAACATTTTGCCCATAGTTCTGATCCGACACTGCTATTCTGAGATGGAAGTTCATTCTTTTATGTTTCCACTCCTAGATGTTGTCAAGTGATCTCCACTAACGTTTCACTACCGGCACAACCACCGACGGATCCTTTGAGTTTTGTGGAACGATGCTATCATTTATGGTTACGATTGTCCTGCACCTCAAGTTCCGTTTATCTATAATCCGAAACCGTGTTACAACCAAGACATTAATTTCCCATAAAATTTTCAAGGTTTTCAACAACAATATAGTTTGTTTACCCCTGTGGCGCGCCGCCAGGAACTTTTCATGTCAACAAGTATCTTCTACAACCTTGTTGAGAAAATTGCGGCAGGTCCGTCATGAGACATTATCATGTCAACGAGAGAATATTACTGACCCAATTTTTTGTTTTATAGTCTACCGGTTTTGACCAATTTGAACCCCCATAATTTCCCGTCATTCATCAACCGATTCGTGAGAAAACTTGTGCTGAATTGCTAGCAGAGGAACGGGCGGCTAACATTAATACTCAACCCATGCAGTATTCCGTCGTTCATCAACCTCCTCAAGAAGAAACAAGTTTGGAATTTTTGTAAGATAAAAGAAACCTAATTAACTCTGTGTAAACTTTCTTAAGAAAGTTTAATCGATTTTCTTTTTATGAAACGCCAAAGGTTGTATCACTAGCATGGGAGACAATTTCTGAAATTGAGCATGCTTTTGAAGACAAGCAATATCAACCAGAGGGTATTCTAGAGTTATTTCGTAAACTTCATGATGATGTGCAAAATATTCACGAGGAGTTGGCAGAGTACATAAATACTCCGAGTTGGAATCGTCCTACCATCTACTGTGATGATGATGATGATGATGACGAGGATTATACTATTGCAATCACACCCGACTTACCGATTACGGACTCTCTCATAATGGAGGATGAGCATCTTGACACTATTCCGGCAACGGAATCGGACGAATTAATAAAGTCTAGTGTTGAGAACCTTGTCCCAATCCCAAGTGAGTCCGAGGATTTATCCGACGGTGAGTGTGATGTGCCCGATTGTGATGATTCTCAAACGACAAATTTTTCAACGTTTTCCAATCCTCTCTTCGACGATTCTACCTCTAGTGATGACGAGTCAAGTCATGAGGAGGTTATTCACGAAATAAGTTTTAAAACTTATTCGAACCCTCTTTTTGATCTTGACGAGGAAATCATTTCTAGTGAGTTTAATCCGATTCATAATGAAGACCTCGATTCTACTCCGAAAAATGATCGTTTTGATACCGAGTCTTATCTTCTTGAATCATTACTCAATCGTGATACTTTGATGGCTTCCTCTCCTAAGATTGATTCTCTCCTCGATGAGTTCGCCGGTGAACTCATAACAATTCCTCCAAGAATTGTTAATAGAGAGCACGAGGAATATATTAGTCTTATGGAGAGGTTGCTATACGATAATTCATCTCCCCGTCCACCGGAAGATTTTCATGCTAATCCAATCATCGAGTCTCTTTCCACATTTCCTATCCCCGTTGAGGATAGTGACTCTCTTAGGGAAGAGATCGATATATTTCCTGGTATGGATGACTCAATACCACCGGGTATTGAGAGTGATGATTACGACTCGAAAGGTGACGATAATTCTACCTCCCTTCCCGAGTTCGAATCATTTCATGTTGATTATCCCGATTCGGGAGATTCAACCATTGATGTGGTGGAAGACATCCCCGTTGATGTGCCTAACATTTTGCCCACCCATCCTACCCTTCATATGGATTTCGACTTCATTCCTTCTCATAATGATCTCGGATCCGATCTTAATGTTTCTTCCCCTTCCGGAGATAGAAACAAGATTTATGATCCTGTGATATGCATTGAAGTCGAATCCACGAGATTTCTTGCTACTCAACACATTTCCCCCGTGATTGATACTTTACCTCCATTTTTCATACCAACAATAAAGATAAATGTTTTTCAACAGGTGTTCTTGGCTTCAAAGGAGAAATCTCCTTCCTTCTTCTTCACATCGAGTGCATTTAAAGCTTCCAAGCTTTTTCATCAAAAAAGCCCTAAAATTTAAAAAAAAAAGAAACAAAAAAAATGTTGATGGAGATTTTTCCTTGCTCTTATGGAGAGGACATCCGTGTTTTGGATGTTATGTGTCTCCATTTCTATCCCCCTTGACCAGTTCAAGTATGGGGGGATCGGGTCAAGCTAAGTGACCTTAAACAAGCGCTTCGTGGGAGGCAACCCATGCTAATCCTAATATGATTATAATAGTAGTAATGAATAAGTGTGTTGTTTAAGAGGCGAGCCTCTTCCATTTTCCGTGTTTTGTGTTGTATGTCTAGGATTGCCCGGATTTTTGAAGCCTCTCATTCTTGTGGTTTTTGTCCTTCGTTCACTCGAGCTTCAAATCCTCAGCTTCATTTTGGGAATCCAATATCCAAATCTTATCGACTAACGCTCATCTTTAGCACACTTAATAAACGTCTTTAGAGTGAGGGTGAGACCCTTCTTAAAACATTGAGGACAATGTTCGGTTCTAGTATAAGGGGATCTATCGATTTGATCGTGCATGCAGCCGTTGTTTTCACGTAATCCTGTTTTTACCACCAAAATACCAAAAAATGAAAAAATTTAAAAAATTTCAAAAACAAAATAAGTGTTTTGTCATAATTTTGACTTTCTTGCTGGGTAGAATAAGAATAAATTTTGACTCGATTGAGCGTGTTGAGCTCTAGCTTGTTCCTTAACTTTTAGACTAAGCATTCGCGGATCTTTGCGAAGAACGAGAAATAATTGAGTTAAGTATGAGTTAGATGCTAAACAAGGATTATTTGGAAATCTTAAGAGCTCATAAGTGTAGTTTGTGGCTTTTTCTCCCATAAGCTCCTAAACCGGACTAATAATACGTGCTCTTTTCGAAAATTAAACTTAAATCAACAATTTTTGAAGTATGGATGATATCAATAATTTTAGTTCAAATTTATACTTAAATTTTCTAAAAAGAAATTTTCTCTATATCATGGTAATATAAAAAAATGATGAATAAGGTAATAATACAAATTGTGGGCTAATAAAAGTTTACTGCATCTTGCCGGCTCACAACCGATGTTGCAATCTTCTAAAATAAGGCATATAGTATTTATCCGAGACCAATAAAAGTTTGATGCATCTTGCCGGCTCACAACCGATGTTGCAGCCTTCAAAAAGGTCGAGGATTTACATTGTATCATGGTATTATTAATGTTAAGTGTGACATAATGTGATTTAATAAATATAGGGAAAATCTCATTTTCTTAAATTTAAATATGCTTTTGAACTAAGACTATTACATTTTAAGTTGTAATTTTATGTATATACGGGAAATCCAAGGGTGTTGAAACTAAAGGTCCGTGAGTCCCGATACTAGTCTCTGTGGGGTGTCAAAAGCCTGGTCACTTAGCCGCAAGGTTGGGATGTGCCGAGATGAAAGTTGCTACATGAGATGATCTCGCCTTCAAACTCATTACTTTTTGGGTGGAACGTGACGCATAAAAATTTTGCAAAACGTTTTATATATGGTTGAAATTCGAAATAAGCACATTCACCTAAGATATAATAATTGCCGGGAGCGAAAAGTTTCACAAGGTACAAGTATGAGTAGTGTTAGCATCTTAACTTATATTTAACGGTGATTTCGTTTTTGAGCTTGGTTTGGGACAAGTGAAAAGTCAGGGACGACGAATTTATCTTTTTGAGCATTTTAGGATTAAAGTGCTTCTTGTTCTGTGACCCTAAAAGTTATAAAAATAACAGAAGTCATACATGTTAGTTAGTTGCTTAAAAAGAAAAAGTATAAAAAAATGAAAAAAGGGAAAAATACAAAAATATGTGTGGTAATAAGTGTAGATTTATAAAAATGTCAAAACAGGGCTTTTCAAAATTAGTGATTCTTTAATTCCCCTTGATGAACACTTAGCTACTTTTCGAGGTAATTAGTCAAGGGGGATTGAGACTCTTGGTTTTCTAAAGTGTTTACTTATGGCATTGCGTGAGGACACGGCAATATCTTAGTATGGGGGATTTTGGTATGTGTTTAAATACACATACTTTTTACCTAATAAAATGACCCCAAATGGCCAAAAATGGACATAAAATGCAAACATATGTGTGTTTTGCTTTATATACTGTGCAAGTAAAGGATATTCACTAAAGGATAAAAACGAAGCTAAAACCGACAAAACCGAGCACGGGAATGGAAAGAGCGTGAAAAGTCAAAATCAAAGGCAAAAAGTCAAAGTCAAAGACAAAGCCGAAAACGAAGAAATTTTAAATGGACCAACCCGTACCCATTTAATGGGCCGGGCCAGCCCGTTAATGCTTATACTTTTAACTTGGAAGCCCAAAAATAAGCTTAAAAGCCCATTTTTTGTACAAAAGCCTTATATAACCAAAACAAGCCCAACTGGCCAACATCCTTGTCTATCCAGCCACTTAACAGCCCTTTTTTACTACTGTGAAACTCAATACACCAGGGGTCCTTAATCTTTTGCACCGTTAGTCCAAAAGGACTAACGGTGCCAGTCCTTAACGAAATCATAGGACTAACACTCGTTATCTTTTACACACCCAGCCCCTTAACCCCACAGTCCATTTCACTCCTGATCCCTCACCACAACTTAAAACACTAACTCCCCGTTATAACCTGTAACCCAGTCAACCCACACTCACTCACATAGTCAAATTTAATCAAAACACAAATATCTTTTTCCCGCTATTGATACTATTCATTGTCTCTTTCTCTTGACTTCTGCACCAACAAACAAAACATCACCATCCCACTAAACCCTACATCACAACATAACAAATCCATGTTGGCAATCTCCTAAATCCCTATTCGTCAAAAGGTTTGAAGAAAGATGGCATTTTAAGTCCGTTTTTGGTTATTTTAGCTTGTTTTTAAAGGTAAAAGGTATGTGTATTTAAGCACATACCACTTTTTCTCATCAAATATAACCTGTAATCAAAGACAAAGACAACTACACCCAAGCATAAAATGTGCGATATACATATATACAATATAAATTTAGGGTTTGACTAGATAAAGCAGTAAAGATAAGATGAGAGAATTGTCAAACTCATTGGTTTTGCAGGTTTATAACAGAAGATTACATATTTTAAATGTTATGCAAGTTTTATTTTCAAAAATAATTAAAAACTTTAAGTTTTCTAGACCTGGGCGTTTGACGCCGTTAGGAAAATCCTGATCCCGTCACAGGTGTCGTGGTGACGGCGTCGCGTGTAAATCGTGACGCCGTCTCTATGTTCTGTGAAAACGAAATTTTTGTTTTTGATAAAAAATTTCCTGCACTTGATTCTATAAGTTAATTCCTGTACAAATGGTTGCATAAAACCTGAGATTTGACAATTTACTCATATGACTCAAAACTGACGCGAATTAATCTAAACAAATTATTTAACATGCTTGAACTTTGTTCAAAAACCGGATAGATTTCCCTACATTATTATTTGCAAAATACCTTTGATTGAAATTAAGACGAGGTTAAAAACAATACAAAGCATGATTACAAGATAGAGTTCGAACATGATAGAATAAAATAAAAAGAATAAAACACATGACACTCCTAATTGTGGGAAAAGTAAATATTGGGTTGCCTCTCAAGAAGCGTTTTTCTTTATTTACGAGTCTTGTAGCTAGACTCGAAGTCCTTTTACTCCTTAAGCTTGATGATACTTATGTGGTTAGTTTTGAGTTTTTCAATTGTTTCCATATCTCTTTTATAAGTACGTCAAAGGTTCATGCAAGCTTTGTAGTACCCCTTTCTCTTTTCAAGGACATGCCTAAGCTTTAAGTTTTCCACAAATAATGCCTCAAACTTGTCCTTTTCTAAGGAAGATACTAGGTCTAATTCTTTTGTCCTTTGAGGCATTCTAAACACGACCTCGTCGTCCCTTTGGGCAAACCTAATTAATCCTAAAGATTCATCATAAGCGAGTTTAGATGTATGCGCAAAAGGTTGTCCCAAGACTACTTCACTTAACCCACTATCAATGATGCTGCCCAAATATTCTAAAATCATAAAGTCCACAACATAAACGAAGCACCCGATAAATATATGCACATTTTTAGCTCTTCCAACGAAGTTGCAAAACTTATATGGTTGGTATGGGTTTCTACGTGCTTGAAAGTATTTTTCTCTTATTTTGTTATGGTAAGCACGAGACATGATGTTGACATGAGATTGTAGATCAATGTATGCATGGCCCGTGTAAACGGTGCTGATTACGCAAGGAATCTTTAAACTTCAAGGGTCGCCTCTCCTAATCTTGGGCTCTAGGGTCGAGAAAGGGGGTTGAGGTTCTCCTAATAGTTCCTTATGGTAAGCTAGTTCTTTCTCAGTAGGGAACCTATCCTTGAAAAATTCTTCCTCAAAATTGTTTCTTCGTTACGTTCTTAATTCAAGTTCCTTAATTTTTTCTTCAGGTCGATGATGGATTCGCATTCTTCATAGTGAAGAGTGGAATAGTCAATGAAAACTACGAACAAACACACAAAGAAAAGATAGACTACGAGAAAGCTAATATGCGGAAATTAAATCTTACTTGAAAGGATTCAAGAAAGTAGAACTAAGCTAAACTATGATCAGAACCTAACTATTCCTCACGAAGTGGCGCCAAAAACTTGTTGCGATAGTCGTAAGGGACTTCTACAAGAAGTTTTACAACTCGCTAGGCAGTGTACCTAATCGTTGTAGTGTAGTATAGGCAAGACTCGGGGGTTGTTATTGTTCTCTAGGGGAATAGGTTGGGAAGGTTTGATCACGGTCTAACAGAATTCTACGAGTTGAGAGAAGATTCTTTTTGTATTTTTGTATTTATAGGAAAGCAGGTAAAATTATATATTTGAGAGGTTGGTTGGTTTTAGCTATTAAACTAAATATAAACTAAGCTACTGGTGATAACAATATAATAAAATATTGTGTTTATTTAATCATGTATTACTCCCTAGATTGCTTCTCCTAGTGTTGTTGCTTTGTCACACTTGTGATGATCTATGTAATTATTTCCTAAGTCATGAACGAATTACACGAACCCGCCGTCTATTTAATATTTTGTTAAGGCAACACACAAGTAAGGTAGTATGAAGACTATTACAAGGCCCCTAAGAGTATATTAAATGCATTTGAAATATTTTAAGAGTGGATCAACCATATAAGGGGCAAGGTAGTATGAAGACTGTTACCCGATGGTATCATTTCCACACAATCATGTTTTCCTAAACATATCAACAGCGATACAGACAAAAGCTGGTTTTCTAAGACCTAACATGCATATTCATCACAAGAAGCAACATCACTAAGATCTACATCCTAGGTTTATACAATCATAAATAAACACAATAGAAGGTTTAGCCAAGCATGTAAAAGATAAAGTAAGAACAGATAAAAATCACACAACAAGACATATTAAATGATTAAGATAGTCTTACTTGATTAAAACATGAATTGAAAGAAGTACAATAGGGTTTTGAGGCCCTAAAATCGTCCCTAATAGCTGCTAAATGAACTAGGGTTCGTCCTTTGTTTTTACTCTAAAGTTACACACTCAAAACCCTAAAAACGGATTTGTATATATAGGAAAATCGTTGTGACGGCGTCGTGTTTTAATCGTGACGCCGTCATGAATAGAATATTCTAGATAATGGGCTGGGTCGTGCATTCTGACGCCGTTTGGAGATCTTGTGACGCCGTCTTGAGATGAGTTGTGACGGCGTCACGTGTAATCTATGACGCCGTCTCCAGCTTCTGTATAGAAATTCTTAAGAGATGTTGGTGTAGGTTTGTAGTCTTGTCTGTTTCTTCTCTAAATGAGCCCAAGTCACGTGTATTTCCTCCAAATGTTGATTACCTGAAAAGGGACGATTAAGTACCTTTTTAAGTTTAAATGCACGATTTATGAGGTTAAACGACCCCAAAAAGTGTATAAAATGACACCTCATCACCCGCATATGCTTGTTTCATATTTTAGTTAACCAAAACGTGATTTCGTAAATTATAGGGTTTTAAATTAAGTTTCGACACTTAAACCGAGAGTTGCTATTTTTATCTTGCTAATATATACTTTTCGTCAAATATAAACTTTCCATTTTTAGTAAACTCCTCACACGCACACGAATTATCGTTTCTACAAGGTTTCTAACGCGTCATAATAAATTGTAAGCAATATGTTATTATTCGCTAAGGTTTTTATAGCTCAAACAGACCCGAAAACGCCTGAAAACCCTATTATTAGTTTCCATTAGTTTTATTAGTTATAAAAATTTCTAGATTTAGTCCAGCTTTGACAAAGCGTAACTCCTTCGTTATAAACTTCCGTGACAAAAGAAAAGTCCCTTATTTTAGCGAAAAATCATTCCGGACAAATTTTCTTTTCTACACTTTAGCCATTTCAGACCCGAAAGGGGTCAAAACCTTGATTTAAAAATTGGACTGAATGTCCGGGAATATTGCAAAAGCTGTCAGAAACGTTTATGTTTCGCCAAAATTAAAACGGCTATAACTTCTTCGTTATAACTCGGATTTTCATGTTCTTTTTACCAAAATTACCGGGAGAACATATATTAACATAATATTAGAGTTTTAACATCTCAAAACATTTTTAAATAACCTAAACCAACAATTCTTCTCACGTATGTAGTATACTTCACAAACCATTCTAAGTAAAGTAGTATTCAGTACTTCCCCCTGGAAGTTAACCTGGTAACATCAAAGTCAACTAAGTCCCGGATGTACACATTTTCCCCCATGATGGTTGCGAACTCTCAGAAGCATCATTCTCGTGATGTCCATATACTCGAGAAGTTCTTGTCTTAAGCAAAAATATTGAAATCCAAACGAACCATTACCCTCTTGACTTCACAAACCGTAGTAGGAGATGAAGCAAGAATCAAGAAAACTTGGTATAATCAAGGTCTTGTATATGAATGTCATTGAAGAACTTTGAGAATTTTGCTTAGACTTTGAAGTACCATTGTTGTGGAATAGCACAATAATATCCCATGAGAATTGCTGATTACATCTCAACCTTTAAACTCTCTGGCTTACTTACCAACCTCGTATTCTGTCGGCTATTGTTGTGATCACTTGGTGAAGTAAACCCAATATACCAAACTTGAAAATGAAGTGAAATCCCCTAAATTTGTTACTTAAGCTTGCACTGTTGTTGATTGAAGAACGGTGCGAGATTAAATATATAAGTACTTTATACCCAACCAGAAAAGTATAAGAAGTACAACACCTCTTGAAATTATCCACATCGTCTTCTGCGTGTGACACTGCGCACTACAATGTAACTCCTTTAAGTGATAGTTAACCAGGTCTGCAACCAACCCCCCATGACTTCTGGTAACTAGGTAATGCAAGTCTTAATCATAAGCTATATACGTTCAAGCAAGTCATCAATCGATAGATTGGGTTTTAAGAAAAGGGGTAGAAAATAGAAGGAAGTCTCGATGATGAAATAAGTAGACGCCTTCGTGAAATCTAACTTCAAGCTCAAATAAGGGATACCAAATCAACTTCGTGATCACTTGTCATCGTAGTTCGAATCTCTAGCCGTTTGTCATTTATTGAATCTTTTGAGAATCGTTTTAGTGTTATGTATCGTGTTTGTTGTGTTGTTGTTCAAAAAATGTCGTTAAACTAGACAAATGTTGTGTTTGAATGTCGTCAACGGATCTACATTTGTTTAATTAAACTTATCGTGAAGCGTTGTTGACCCGGCTTAATTATTATAACATTAAATCAACCTAATTGAAATTATCCCAGCCCAAAGAATCAAAACCCATGAACATATTATATCCGGCCTGCCATACAGTGCATGTACACGACCCACTCTATTGATATGATTCGGCTGCCACTAAGCCATACCCAGTCCACATCCAACATCCCTATACGCAGCAAGTTATGGCTGTTACTGAAACCCTTTTCGTCACACAAGTTTTCTAAAAAAAATTTCGTTCGGTCAAAAAAAAAATGCTCGTTCGATCCCACTCGTTCGATTCCGCTCGTTCGATTCGCTCGTTCGATCCCGCTCGTTCGATCCGCTCGTTCGATCCGCTCGTTCGATCCGCTCGTTCGGTCCGCTAGTTCGGTCCGCTCGTTCGATTACGCTAGTTCGGTCCGCTCGTTCGAGTCCGCTTGTTCGAGTCTTGTCGTTCAGTACGGCTTTGTTGAGGTCCGCTCGTTCGAGCCAAACTAAAATCAATCGTCGATCATTGAAGTGCGATCTGTTCGGTCCTTGAAGCACGATTTGGTTGTCCTTGCTTTTTTTCTTTGCCACGCACATACAAAGCCACGACTAAAAAGCTTTTATATGCCAGAAACCAAATTTGAACCTTTGCTTAATAAAGAACGAAATCACTAACAACACACACACTCGAATACAAGACACCCAGGTTAGCTTTTGATACCACTTGTTAACTTGAGATGCCTCCTGATAGATGCCTCAGAAATAAGCTTAACTTTCCCATCTATTGTAGCAGTGATTTGTACTTCTCTAGAGTCTATGGTGTTTGCAGCAGTAGTTTGCCAAAATTCTTGGATGAGTAAAACATGGATAGTAGGATTTTCAGTGACAGCATACTTTATGTGACTTGTATTGAGAAAATCCACTATCGGGTGAAAACCTTCACTTCCCTCTATTTTGTGCAAGTAAGCGACCATGTTGTGTGTATCACAGAACTCTAAATTAGCCATTGTTGATTGTAAAAGGTTAATTGAGGTCTGGGATAGGTGCGGTTGTGAGAGTATGTGAGTTTGGCAAAGTTAATCGAAATATTATATAGAGAGCTTAAGGTTATGATTGGACCGACTTAATAAGATTGAATCTTTATCTTGAAGAAAGCTTATAAAGGAAAGAAAGATCAAGAAATATCCAAATTATAGACCCCTATAAGCTAAGTTGTTGGCGGAAATATCTCAACGGCTATAATTAATTAAGGAAATTATGTTATACCTCAAACAGTACTAACGGTATCATAACAGTACTAAGATTAGCCTAACAGTACTAAGTAGTGCCCAGCAGTACTAAGTTTTTCTGACTAACAGTACTAAATATGCCCAGCAGTACTAAGTAATACCTAGCAGTATTAACTTTTGAGATACCAGTTTTAACCTCAATTTTGTTCCAAAACGTATTTCCATCACCAATCTTGATTCTCACAAGCTCTCTTTCTGTTTTTATTCTCACTTTATCTCTCAATTCTTTTGCTCACTAAGTCACTCTTTCTGTTTTTGTTTCACACATCTCTCTTTTCTTTTTGCTCACAATATCAGACAGTTTTATACAAATACCATCAATTCCTTTAGTTTCATGTTGTCCTCCCCACTTCCAAGTGTGTTAACTCTTGAGAGAGGTGGATCATTGGACTGTTTAGATGCAGCCTCAAACCTAGTTTAAGCTTCTGCACCCCCAATATGGTAACTTGGCACCTGGGACCACTACCTGAATCAGTTCCCTAAGGAAGAGATTCATTAAGTGTTGCCATGGATTGGGTCCTATTTATGTTACCACTGTCCTGCTCTGCTTCTAAGCTAGAAGCAGTAGTGGCAGCCCTTTCCATTCTGTCTTCCCACTCCTTATAGACAGTCTCATCTGCAACAAGGTGAATAGGTCCACTAGACTGAGATATCTTAGTGGTCCTTTTGGCTTTCCTAGGTTTGTGGGTCTTTTGAAGTTGATATGATTATAAAACAGTGATTGGTTCTTCATTAGAGAGTTGAGCAGATGTGAATGTGTGTTGGGGATCAGTGGGTTGTCCTGACCCTTCATAGTGAAACATGGATAGTAGGATTTTTAGTGAGAGCATACTTTATGTGACTTGTATTGAGAAAATCCACTATCTGGTGAAAACCTTCACTTCCCTCTGTTTTGTGCAAGTAAGCGACCATGTTGTGTGTATCACAGAACTCCAAATTAGCCATTGTTGATTGTGAAAAGGTTGATTGAGGTCTGGGATAGGTGCGGTTGTGAGAGTATGTGAGTTTGGCAAAGTTAATTGAAATATTATAGAGAGAGCTTAAGGTTGTGATTGGACCGACTTAATAAGATTGAATCTTTATCTTGAAGAAAGCTTATAAGGGAAAGAAAGATCAAGAAATATCCAAATTATAGACCCCTATAAGCTAAGTTGTTGGCGGAAATATCTCAACGGCTATAATTAATTAAGGAAATTCTGTTATACCTCAAACAGTACTAACGGTATCATAACAGTACTAAGATTAGCCTAACAGTACTAAGTAGTGCCCAGCAGTACTAAGTTTTTCTGACTAACAGTACTAAATATGCCCAGCAGTACTAAGTAATACCTAGCAGTATTAACTTTTGAGATACCGGTTTTAACCTCAATTTTGTTCCAAAACGTATTTCCATCACCAATCTTGATTCTCACAAACTCTCTTTCTGTTTTTATTCTTATTTTATCTCTCAATTCTTTTGCTCACTAAGTCACTCTTTCTGTTTTTGTTTCACACATCTCTCTTTTCTTTTTGCTCACAATATCAGATAGTTTTATACAAATACCATCAATTCCTTTAGTTTCATGTTGTCCTCCTCACTTCCAAGTATGTTAACTTTTGAGAGAGGTGGATCATTGGACTGTTTAGATGCAACCTCAAACCTAGTTTAAGCTTCTACACCCCCAATATGGTAACTTGGCACCTGGAACCACTAACTGAATCAGTTCCCTAAGGAAGAGATTCATTAAGTGTTACCATAGATTGGGTCCTATTTATGTTACCACTGTCCTGCTCTGCTTCTAAGCTAGAAGCAATAGTGGCAGCCCTTTCCATTTTGTCTTCCCACTCCTTATAGACAAGCTCATCTGCAACAAGGTGAATAGGTCTACTAGACTTAGATATCTTAGTGGTCCTTTTGGCTTTCCTAGGTTTGTGGTTCTTTTGAAGTTGATATGATTATAAAACAGTGATTGGTTCTTCATTAGAGAGTTGAGTAGATGTGAATGTGTGTTGGGGATCAGTGGGTTGTCCTGACCCTTCATCCACTTCTGCTGAATGTTACATTTCCTTTCATCCAATCTTAATTAACCTCCCCTCAAACAATGCTTCAGAAATTAAGTAATCCAATGCTAGCAATCAGAAAGTTAAACCTGCTAACATCAAAAGCCTTTGTGAGAAGATCTGCAACATTGTGGTCTGTGTGAATCTTGATCACTTGAATCAACTTCTTCTCATAAGAATCTCTGATGAAATGATGCCTTATTTCAATGTGCTTGGTTTTAGAATGAAACACTAGATTCTTCACAATACAAATGGTGCTTTCATTATCAATGTGAATCTTGGTGTTCATGAAGTTGAACCCATAATCAAGCATTTGATTTTGAATCCATAACACCTGTCCACAGCAATTAGCAGCAGCAACATACTCTGCTTCAGTAGTAGAGTTTGCAACTATAGTCTGCTTTTTACATTGCCATGAAATCAACCTTTTGCCAAGAAATTGACAACCTCCTGTTGTGGATTTCCTGTCAAGGCTAGCTCCAGCATAATCACTATCAGAAAACTTTCCAATTAAATGGTGAATCCCTAGGATACCGAAAGCCCAAAGTAGGTTTGACCTTTCAAGTATCTAAAATCCCTCTTCACACCATTAAGGTGTGGAGACTTAGGAGTAACTTGAAACCTTGTACAAGCACAAATAGCAAATATTATGTCAGGTCTAGAAGCTGTCAAATACATAAATGATCCAATCATTGATCTGTATAAGTGTACATCTACATCCTCAGCTTCTTCATCCTTGAGTAATGCTCCTATTGTTAGCACTCATGGTAGTGCTTGTAAGTCTTACATGTGAGCAAAATTAAACTTTCTTCATATATCAGCCACTATACTTGTCTTTGGCTGATGAAGATTCCATCATCTTTCTGCATGATTTGCAACCCTAAGAAGAAAGTAAGCTCCCCCATAGAACTCATCTGAAACTTCTTGTGCATCATCTGCTCAAACTCAACACATAAAGAATTCTTTATAGATCCAAAGATGATGTCATCAACATACGCCTGCACTAATAGGATATCACATTGTCCATCTTAGTAATAAGTCTTATCTATAGTGCCTCTTCTAAATCTATTTTCTAAGAAGTAGGTAGATAAGGTTTCATACCAGGCTCTAGGAGCTTGATGTAGACCATATAAAGCTTCTTCTACCTTATAAACCTTACCAGGAAACTGTGGATCTTCAAAACTAGAAGGTTGGCACACATACACTTCCTCTTTAATAGTACCATATAAAAAGGCACTCTTTACATCCATCTGGTACACAATAAATCCCATAAATGATGCATAGGCCAAAAATAACCTGATTGCTTCTATCATAGCAATAGGAGCAAAAATCTCATTATAATCAATGCCTTCTTCTTGGGTGTAACCTTGTGCAACCAGTCTTGCCTTGTTTCTAACTACAATTCCTCTCTTATCTTTCTTGTTTCTATACACCCACTTAGTTCCAATAGCCCTTTATCTTTAGGAAGATCCACCAGAGTCCAAACCTTTTAAAGTTTAAATTGTAGAAGCTCCTCTTGCATTGATTCTATCCAGCTTGGATCTGTCAAAGCTTAAATCACCTTCTTGGGTTCTATTTGTGAGAGAAAATAGGCAAATAAGTAGTTTTGATAATCTTTGTGATTTGTTCTCCTATGCCTTTTGATGTAACTGACCATAGCATGTTCTTCAATAATCTTGGTCATCCTCTTTGTTTGAGTAGCTAAATTTATGTCTCTAATGATCTAGTTTTTAGGAGGATCCTTGTGAATTCTGGTTGTGGGAATAGGACTGACATTCATGGTGATTTCCAAGTTGTTAAGGTTAGCCTCTGCACCCATATCTTCATCATCATATGCACCACTAAAGATATCAGTATCCTCTAATTTGGGTATAAAAGGATCAGTAGGAAGATCATTAGCATTAGTAAAATTTTTCCCATCAGTACTAATAGATGGACTAACAGTACTATCTTTGTTAGTGATGTTAGCATAACCTTCCTTCTGTTGAACAAGCAAATTATCTAATTTAACTCTAAAATCTTACACATTCTAGTCATTTTCTTTATTTGAAGCTCCTCCTTCTTTCTCTTGACCATTTCTTTCACCCTCTTGTACTGGTTCTACATTAGTCTCTTTACCAGCATCATCAGCAACTGCATCCTTTGAGCTCTATGGACTATCATAAAGTAATGGTAGCAGAATCTATTGTTGAGTAGGTACTGCATCAACATTATCCTTGATACCTGCATTCTTATTAGTTTGATTTCCTGTAGTAACTGGCTCATAATTCATAGAGTTTGTTAGTAAATCAATATCAAAGAGCCAATCTGGTCCACTCCTTATAACATTGGGTTTGTTTTTAAGAAAGTTTATGTGCAGATTCTCCTCTACTTTCCTAGTTTTAGTGTTAAATACCCTAAAAGCCTTGCTATTTATAGAGTATCCAACAAAGAACCCCTCATCATCCTTCTTATCAAATTTGCCTAGGGGATCTAAGGTATTAAGAATAGTTACAGGACACCCAAAAGGTCTCTTAAAACTTATACTAGGTGGTCTACTATGTAATAGTTCATAAGGTGTCTTGTTGTGAGGCTTGGTCACTAGAACCCTATTTTGAACATAACAAGCAGTACTAACTGCTTTAGCCCAAAATGTAGTAGGTAATAATGAATCTGCTAGCATAGTCCTAGCTGCCTCTATTAGTGTCCTATTATTTCTTTCAGCAACTCTATTTTGTTGTGGAGTTATGGCAACACTAAACTCCCTCTTAATCCCTTTCATCCTAAAGAACTGATTCATGTCATTATTTTTAAACTCAGTTTCATTGTCACATCTGATGATTTTAACCTTATGATTTATTTGGTTTTCTATGCCAGTAATAAAAGTTTTAAGGATTTCACTAGTCTCATCCTTAGTGACTAAAAAGAAAACCCCACTAAACCTATTATAGTCATCAGTGACAACAAGGCAATATATCTTGTGATTGATACTCCTTACAGATGTTGGTCCAAATAAGTCCATATGCAACATTTGTAAGGGTTGGCTGATAGAGCTCACAAGCTTGGTCTTACAAGAAGCTTTGTGTTGCTTTCCCTTCTGACAAGTAACACAAGTATGGTCATTTTCAAAAAGCTTTGAAGGCAAACCTCTAACAAGGTTTCCCCTCATAAGTTTGTTCATAGTTTTAAAGTTTATATGAGCAAGCCTCCTATGCCATAAATTTGACTCATCAATTGTAGCCTTTACAAATAAACAAGTCAAACCTCCTGAAGAAACAACATTCTTTAGATCAAAACTATACATGTTGTTCTGTCTAGGAACTTTAAGCAAGACTTGACTTTCATCAAGTAGCTTAAAGTCAAGAGATAGAACAAGACATTCAGTCTCAGTAAAAAGAACACTGTTTTTCTTGGCACACATTTGTGAGACAAAGAAAAGGTTAAACTTAAGTTCCTTTTACAAAAGTATAATACATCTTCCAATGTCAAATTATCCCATTCCTAATTTTAACCTTTTCTAGAATTTTACTCCTATTAAGGATCTTCCTGCAAATGCAACAAATCCACCATCAACCTCTTGATAATCTTTAAGAAAGGACTTGTTTCCTGTCATATGCCTGGAGCATCCACTATCAAAAATCCATTGATCATGTAAAGTATATTGTGGATTACCCTGCACTCAAAATAAGAGAATTAGTTTCTCTTGGGGACCCAAGCCATTACTGACCTGAGTTTGCCTTGTAGATCAACATAGTCAAATCTTTTAAACATGTATGATCCACTGTCTTTGGAGGTATGGTCAATAGCATTTCCAGTTGGTCTCTAAATCCAGCATGTCGATGACTTAATAGAATTTTCCCCATTTCTCACAGCAACACTAACTACTGCTTTTGGCCAAGCAGTAGTTACATTATTAAGCCTAGCAGTTTTAACCTTTTCATTAAGATTATTGGTTTTAGCTGCTATTTTTTAGTTAAAAGCCCTTCTTACTGATGAATGTGATTTAAAATAAGAATATGTTTTAGGTAATGCATCATTCACTTTTAATTTAGGGGCAACAATATTAACAGGCCCGACAGTACTAATTGATGCTGCTGCTCTAAGAGAGTTTTGCTTTGCAGCATTAACTGGTACTTGTCCTGACTTTGTTGCAACAGTTGTTGGAATAAAATTCCTTTTAGGATGTGGGTGAGTCAATTTAGTTTGGTGGTTCACCCTCTGAGCATTGTTCCATACTGGTCTAATTTCTCTTTGACCAGTAACCCTTCCCTTATTATTCAACACACATTTTTCTACCATTTTATTATCCTGAAAATCACAGTCTTTGATTAAATGGTTGAAACTACCACACAAAAAAAAGCTTTCTTTATAAACTCAAAACCATTCCTTAGTTTCTGAGTCATCTACCCATTCCAGTTTCTTCTATTACCCCTAGGATTTCACATTCTCATCAGATTTGACAAAATTGATTTTAGTAAACTTTGGTTTTGTCTAATCCGTTTTAGGTCTAAACACACTATCATTATCATAATCAGTGTCCTAATCTTCAATGATATGATCACTAGGCCTAACAAATTTAGGTTTTTCCAAACTATCGCTTAACTGGTTTTTAGAGATAGAAGTAATAGTTGTATCACTTACTATTAAGTCCTATTAGACAGAATACAATCTTAACCCAAACAAAGGATAAGTCAGGTCTTGATGCATGTGTAGTTTCCTAGTGTAGGGAGGGGGAACTGCATGAAACCCTTCACCTGTTTTAAATCTATTATTTACTAGACTATCATCCACATTACATTCTTTACTGTTAAACACACTATGAACCACTTCACTCTCATTCATTTAACTATCATAACCAAGACCTGTTTTTAGTACTTATTTGACTATTAAATAGTTTATTGATTCTTTAATGATATCTGCAAATTTTACTAGTTTAAGTTTCAAAGCATCTTTTCCTCATTTTAAAGCTATCTTCTAACTGATTTTTAAGGTCTTTGATAGAAATATCTTTCACTTGGACATCATATTTTAAAAATGCAATATCTTCCTCATAAAGAGCTTCATTCTTTTCATGAACTCATATCCTAGCTTCTAATGATTCTAATCCCATTTGATAACCTTTAATTTATAGATTAGATTTATTAAGAGCTTCAAGCTGTTGATCATACTGTTTTTGAAGTGTTTCATATGATTTTAAGCAATCTTTAGACCAAGTATGTACCTCAGAGTCTGAACTTGATGAACCTTGGGATGTATAGGCCATTAGAGCAAAGTTTGTGATGCCTTCTTCAGCCTGAAAGCTCCAATCATAACCACCTATCCCATCTTGAACAACTAAGGCATTTGTAGTAGATGTATCTACTGGTGCATTCCTTCTTGGACCATCTCCATTTCTATTCCCCTGATTCCTTGGTGCCCTACATTCTATAACAAAGTGACATCTCCTATGGCAGTTGTAACATTCAACCTTTGTCTTATCAAAGCCAACAGTTTCTTTGCTATTGAAATTCAGATTCCTTATTGTCTTGTTTAAGAATCTTTTCACCCTCATGCTAAGCATGGCCACCTGCCATTTGAGATCTATCTGTTCAAGATCGTCAGTATCAATCTGCTCTAGATCTTCATTTTCCAATTGTGGACTATTAGATTGATTAGCAAAGAAGGAAAACATGACATCATCAGCATATGTTAAGGAAGAAGCTTATCCCTGTGAACTAGCAGCAGAAACTTCATGAGCAGTATTAACTACTTCATTAGTACAGCTAGTATTTTCTAAGGATACAAAAGCCACATTCTAAGGGTTTTAGTATAACACCCTGTGTTTTCAAGTCTTTGACGACGTCGATAACTATGCTATTTATTTTTAGTATATACCGCGTCTGCTTATGTTAATTTCATGAATAAAGTTTTAAATCGCGTAAGCTAAAAATTAAGAGTTCCATGGTAAACGGCATCAAACAATTAATGTTACATCAAGGCAAGGGTTATATAATTATTTTGAGAATAAATATTAACTGTTCATTTTATTTTTAATCGGATTGAAAATAAACGAAAAGTGTATACGTTTCCGCGATAAATTGCCGTTTTAGGCACGAGGCACGTCCCCCGGAACCAGACAAAAACTTTTCTGAACGCTTCAACACATACCCACTTTTTATACCCATACACAAAAAAGTACATAAATAATATCATTTATAACTACTTTTGCCGAAATAATGCAACATGTACAAATATAAACTTGAAAACTGAGATATACTAAACTTTTCAACGTAGTGGTCAATTTCATGCCATAGAAACCTCTTTATGGCACACCATACCCCCCAACCCTTACCATCCTCTTGACCCTTAACTAAGACTATGGCCATCCCTAGGACATCTCTTATGTCTCTTTGACTAGTCTAACTAGTTTATTACTTATACATTATATAAGGAAACACATACATCACTTAACACTTAGATAAAATTCACAAAACTCCCTCTTTATGCCCATATAGGCCACGGCATTCTATCACCTCCCACATAAATCCATACAAAATTTTCTACAACCCTTACACTTCTATATACACATATCCTAAGATGTACTAAGGCATTTGCAAGCATTGGTTAACCATTTCCAAGTATTTCTCAAGTAAAAGGAAGCTAGGATTTAGTGAAGGAAAGCTAAGGTTTATTAAGTGCAAGCTTGGATGTGTGGCTAACAAGGGTTTAGTACTAGTAACTCATCATCATCATTCTTCTTAAGGTCCATTTAACTCTTTATTGAGTGGCTATAACTATTCATTATTTATGCAATGAAATTCTATTTAGCATAAATCACCATTTAAGTTTTAATCATGAAAATAAAGTTAACCTTGGTAGCTTGGACACATAAGGACTATTATGGGCAAAGGACACATCATATATGTATGATTTATAAAATATATGATATATGAGACATATGGTAATATACTAAAGTAATAAAGTATAAAGAAAATATCATAAATGGATTCAACAAACTCAAGCAAACATTCTTCGCCCAAATTCGAAATTTGACATACTCATTTTATATTTTTATAAGATAATACATTTCACGACGATTCCGAAAAGGTAAGAAACTTGTTAAACGGATTAATAACGAAAAAGTTACGTTAAAAACGAGTTATACGATAATAAACGAAGTCTTAAGTAAATTTTTATAAAAACATTTTTATAAAAATTATAAACAGCAAGGTGATATTTTTTCAACAAATTAACATATTTTTAAGATTCCAAAATGATAAGAATCGAATTTTTCAATTAATAACTAACAAGTTATGAATTGTCGCACGTTTTACGACAAATAATACTTTTATAAAAACTATTTTTTATAAAAGTTACTATTCATGACTGAAATTTATATTATTGTAAACCCTCATACAAATATAGAAACTTTCCAAATACGAGAACTCCTCCGAAAGAATCGTTAAAAACGTTGCTATAACGAAATAAAATAACGACGTTTACGGGTTTTACGACAATTAAATCGATAAAAATATACCTAAGGTCAGATTGAAAACAGTTAATTTTTACTGTTCACAAGTAGTCCGAAATTCGAAAATGTCGATTTATGATAACTCGTCTTGATACGAAAAGATGGACATAAGAAACGCGAGAAACGGGTTTAAAACGCGAAAGTTATGCCAGTTTTACTAAACGGTAATTATATATAAAGCGATTTTAACTTATGAACAAACAATTTTTCCAAAACCATTAGTTGGTGAAATGAGCTATATAGAATAATATGTGGTTATATCAAAGTACTATATTTACAAGGTGAGTTTCATAATGAGGCCTCTTCGGATGCGTTTTCGACGATTTGTTGATTACGATTTACATGTCCTAACTCCCTCGAACGCATGACATAGACCCTCTTTTTATTAATTATGATAGCCCTGAACGATAGTAACGATGTAAACACTATAAAGATTATATTCAATGTTAATGATAATACTCGTACTTATACGACCTTTGATAATTTAGTGTTGCATACGAGTCCTTTAAAACGTGACGCATTATCTGCGATATTAGGATTATCAAAACTCGAGTAGAGTTCATAGCCCCAACGTTTACATGCTTTTGTTTTACAAAGTCTTTGGGTGAAAAACAGCAATGTTTTACAACTGGACACAAGAGGTAAGTTTTTATATGAATATTTACAATGTTGCCTAAGTATAGCGGTAACTCCAACTGAGCCATTATCATGAAACTGTTAATTACAGCGCTAATGTTAATGAATAGAATCTAATTGTTTTGACCACCCCGATCCGGCGTGATTAGCTAACACTAGTGAAAACGAACTGAAAACCATGTCGAATATCGGATGTTGCGGTTAGAACATCACCTACGTCAAACCGGCCATTAATTTGGCATCCATTACATGTCAAAATCAGTGTCATGAGCTTAGAGCAACGTAATTACCATTTATATGATATGCTGCAATCTGTTCGCATATCATACACTTGGGAGATCTTGAGGTCCTACAATATATGATTAAGTCAATACCTGGTATTCACCAACATTAATTGTTACTTTTTAAAGCAATTGTTTTTTCCAGGGATCAATAAGCATCGAGGTGCCGATGGATTACATTGGTGTTTTGATTTGGGATGTCATGCATTTAAAGATTTTGTGTCACATTTACATTTTGTTATCTGTCATGGCTGAAAATCTTGTAATTTTTGATCAAGGATGTCAATTAAAGCTTCGGGGCTTCTGTAACACTTACATTGTTATATCCAATGTAACGTTTTCAAACGACTTTTTGGTCGTTCCTATATATATCTTGTGTTATTGACTGAGAAGTAACACGCCCCGTACCCATATTCGATTGAACCCAATTTGGGGGTGTTACAAAATTTTTTTAGCTTGACCTTGATTGGCCTTTAATCCTCAGATTCATACCACCTTTCAATTATTATACAAATCATGCCATGCTCAATGTGTCTAGAATCAGATTTGTTCTATCGATTAAAGAAATATTGCTTCCAAGCTTGAAGGTAGACATCTTATCAACTTCAGATTTGCATCTCCTGAGAATAACCTTCAACAATGAATTTCCAATTGGCTGATGAGTTTCTAAAACCTATCATAGGTTTTATCCAGTCCTTCAGATCTTAATGTAGTAAAATTCTCATATTGCCGCTTCAGAATGGTTTTTTGTATTTTATTTGATTCTTTGTTGCCTCCAAACCTGGCCTTGATTTCTTCCCATAAGGTCTTTGCATCTTTGATTCTATGAAACTTCAATAGGTGTTCATCAGGATTGGCTAACAACAGAGTGCTTTTAGCTTTCAATTCATTTTTTCTTGCTAGCCTTTGTTTAGCAGTTTTGGGAGGAATGGGACCTTCAGTACCAGCACTAGCTGATGCAATAGTGGGTGCATCACCATTCACAATAACCTCCCAAAGAGAATTATCAGTGTTAGTAAGATATTGCTCCATTCTCATGCTCTAAAGATCATAGTCTCCTATTTTGAGTACTGGAAGTTTTAGTGTAAACACTGTTTGGGTGGTTTCTGATTGTGACTCCATCTTCTCTTTGAATATGAGATCTTGTATAGATGTAGTGTTCTTCTTATTCAAAGTTTCTCAACAAGCTTTGATACCAATTATGGAGTCTAATAGAACTCCTTAGATCGTTTAAGACTCGAGAATGATTAGTTCTCATCTGGGATAATGATAACACAGATTGAATGTTTGTATAGCTGAATTAATAAGGAACGAATCAATGTTATCACATGGTTTTCTTTTATTAATTATAGCCCCAAATGATTCTTGAGGCTAAACAATAAATAACTATTAGCTAAATAACAATTAACTAACTACTATGTACACACATGCACACATTTACTAGAATCTCATTGGGAGAGCTTTTTGTTTCTGGAGATGCTTACCCTTTATATATAGGGTTTATAAGACTTATAAAAGAAGATGACTATAAAACAACTAATTCATTTAATTATTAAACTTGATCTTCTGTTATCTTTTATCTTTATAAGGAGATCTTCCAGAATCTTCAAAATCTTCCATCTTTTGAACAATTCCATCTTTGCGTTTAAGTCCTTTTGTTTCATTCTTTTATTCACTTTTTCTCATCAAATCAAGAATCCCAACAATCTTCCCCTATTTGATGATGACAAAACAAACACAGTCGCGTACGAACTTTCCTTTAAATAGAGAAGTTGAGATGTAATTATCTCCCTAAATGAAACAAAAACTTCAATGCTTCCCCTTGATTTAACATCTCTATGATCATGTTACCACACATAAATAAGCTGCAAATCAATAAACCTATAATCTTCTTCCCCTTTTTGTAATCATCTAATAGGGGTCTTTTGTAGATATGTAAATATGCAACTTGAATCATAACAGCTACAAATCATATACCACAACTACTAATCTATCTTTCCAATGACTCAATGTACCCGCCATGATGCATAATAAAAGAATAACTCTGAGCAGTATAAACATAAACTAGCAGTAGTAATAAATGACTAGCATTAGTAACGAAACACTTCCCCTTAAGTGGTGCATATAGATGGTTAAACATGTTAACAATAAGCTTCCCCTGAAAAATATGTTAACCATCTCTTGAATCTCGAACTCAGTAGGCTCTATGTAATGATCACTGATGAAGAAAACCGAGTATAACGAATTTGATGAAGAAGTAGAATATCCCAAACTCGTGTCTTATATCTTGTACTATCCACATGACTCCAAACTCATACTTAGACCACAAAGTATAAGTAGAACGCAACCTCTTGACAAAATCCTTAACTATTTGAGACACTAAGCACAATAACGTAACTCCTTAAAGTGATAGCAAAACTATGTTGCTAGATTTGACAAGTCTTTGTCACATCATTATAAAGTATGAACAAGGTACCTCCTGCTAAAAGGTATGATAAGAACACGCATATGTGAAACTCAACTACAACATCAAATAAGTCATAATCAATCATCTTCGTAATCACCTATTCAATAAATCTCCAAAACAAGCCATAAATCAATAAGAATAAACTATTATGAAAAATAGTTCTGTCCGAGATCCAAACCCATTCGAGAACCAAAACTGCCATATAGCAATGCTTTATCTGTCAGAAAGCTATTGCTAAACCATTACAAAACTACATTCTCCTTCTTCCCATTGCATTTAGTAACCCTTTTTCTATTGTTAAACTGTTACTAATGTGTCACTAATCAGGTTGCTCCTTCCTCCCATGACTTTTTATGACACTTTATGTGTTACTGATCTGTTTGTAATTCTGTTACTAAAAGTACTAATACACAATCTGGCAGTACTAAAATATCATGGACAGTATCATGTAATCATCAACCTTGTGTCGTACACGGCAATACAAATTATCTTAAACTGCTTACAAATACAATAGCAATATTAAAATTGAGAGCACAAATGTCAAACACATACCATTCGTGACCTGTTAGCATATTATGGAGTCATGTACATCATTTTGTAAATATTGTAAAATATTTTCAGTCTTCATCTCTAAGTAGTCTTAACTTCTATTAGCAGCAGTAACTTTATGCTAACAGTACTAATATATACTAACAGTAGTAACTTTTACACTACCAGTACTAACTACTTAGCATAATTTTCATTAGTATTACCAGCAGCACTAAGTTATGCTTGACAACACTAATATATACATGAGCAACAGTAACTCTAAGAATATCTTGAAGTCTTTTAAACCCAACAATCCTCCCCTAAACTTGATGTTCATCATCTGAATCTTCAAGTTTAATTAAAAGTCTTCACCATAACTAGGAGGATGTATTCAAACACTTCATAGACCCTTTTTTTGCTTTGTCATGAGCTTGAGTAGTTGATAACACATCTCATTCTAATGGTCAGATTGAAGCTTTTTGTTCAGCATGTTTGAGAATATTATTGGTGTAAGGGGATATCTTTTCTCAACCAACATAAAAATAAGTAAAATTTTAAACCTCATAAAGTGCACTCTACAGTTATCAAACAGCTTCCATACAGTCACTTTGTACCCTTGTAGATTTCTCCATACTTCACTTTTTATGTCAGGTTTAAACATTACCTTCATATCACCCCATAACACTCTTTCATATTCATCCTCTGGCCTTGTATTCCCATGTTTAGTTTTAATCAACTTCCAGAGGGTCTCTAAGTCTTCTCTATCCATGTTCTGAAGCATTTTAATCATTGATAAGTATCTTTTTGAACTCCCATCAGCTCTTATCAATTGAAAGTATACAAACTTTCCTTTTTTAACAATCTTGTATTTAACAATCATTGGAGGTTTGGTGGCTAAAGGTATAACATCAATTGCTACCTCATCATCTTTAACTATCTCAGTGTGCTTTTTTATCTCTCTGCTCCTCTTGATTATTCATCTTTTTCCAGCTCGTACATGTCTCATCAAATCTTTCTGCTTTATCTTGATTTATCAAATTCAAGCTCATATCCTGCTCTTTTAGAACTTCTTTATGTTCTTGTCTCACTGCTTTTCACCAACCCTGTATTCATGTCTACAAAAGTGTTTACCCTTTTCAACTCTTTATCAAACATCTCATGGATCTATCCAGCCATGTTCTTCAAATAGGTAGACATTGTATTTCTCTTTCTTGTCTTAGTTGGTGGCTTGCTCCTTTTCTCTTGAGCTCTTAATGTTGCAAAATGTTTCTTTCCCATATATCCAAGAGTTTTTATAAATATCTGAATTTATTTCAATACTCAACAGTTCTTGTCTCTGTGTTCATGTAGTGGCCATGAAAGTCACATCCATCATGCTTGGTTTCTTCTTCTTTAGTCTTGAAAGCCTCTCTTCATCTTCCAATTCTCTTGGTAATTGAGGGGGTGGATTGGGGGTTGGGTGGGTGGGTGGTTGGTGGCCTCAACATTTCTAGCAACTTCTTCATCCATTGCAATTTGATCTTTCTTCTTTAAAGGTTTTTAGGTTCAACCATTTTTTCCTTGCCTTTATCTTTAGCCTGTGGAATTTGTGATGCTTGTGAAGGTGATGATGTTGTTTTGAATTCACTTAGCTCTTGAACTAATACCCCGACTAGCCTTGGTCTTATATGTGTATTGTGTAGTCATCAGATGTAACAGCTTTGGGTTTTAGCTGCTTAGATTTCTATTAGAGTCTAAGCCAAGAGTCAAACTCATCAAAAGTTTTGTTGGAGCACTAGCAGTAGCAACTTCAACATTAGCAGTAGTAACTACTTCACCAGCAGTAGTAACTGGATCAGCAACACTAACTTCCTTTTTAGCAACTTCTTTTTCAGCAACAACTTCTTCACCTTGTAAATCATCTTGTACATCAAATAACATCTATTCATCATATCTTTCTTGAGTCTCATCCACCAAAGTCACTGCTTCATCCTCCTGAGCACCCAAACTAACATCATTAGAGGATTCTACCCTGCTTAGCTGGACCAACCTTCCTTAAACTCTTGAAACCCTGGTGTTCTGGACTTTCACTTCTCTTGTCCAACTACTTTACTCTTCTTTTCAAGCTCTTAATCTCCAAAGCTTGATTAGATTTTGTAGTCTTCAGAGCAAGAACTTTTAATTGTAATTGGGTACAAAGATCCATCAATTCAGTAAGTTGCATTCTATCATCACCACTTTTAGGTGGATCACAGAAAAGGGTAGCTACATACTCCTCAGTGGTAGCCTCATCAAGGATAGGCTTTGTAGGACCACTGTCCTTCCTCTGTTTCATTCTTAAATTTTCTTTTTGAGTAATTTGGTTTAGAGATAAAGATGAAATTGCGTTAGGGTTTATGATTAGAAAAGAATACAAAGTGTTAAAATTTGAACTAAGAGTGATTGAAACCCTTAATCAAAGTATTTATGAAATCACCCTTAACAATATTAACTTGAACTAGCAGCATTAAGTTAAGCCTAACAGTATTACCTAAACCCAGGCAGTAGGAAAGCTAGCCTGGTACACATTAACTTATGCCTAACAACAGTAAGTAAATTGCTAGCAGCATAAACTAATACGGGCCGCAGTAAATTAAGCCTAACAACATTAACTTAAGCTTAGCAGCATTAAGTTTAAGCTGAGCAGCATTAACTTTAAAACACTAGTATTAACCACAATTTCTTTCCAAAAAGCATTTCCATCATTAATTTTGATTCTCACAAGCTCTCTTTCTGCTTTTAATCTCTTAATATCTCTCATTTCTTTTTCTCACCAACTCACTCTATCTGTTTTTATATCACACAACTCTCTTTCTATTTTTTACCTCACTATATCTCTTATTTCTTTTTCTCACCAATTCACTCTATCTATTTTTATATCACACAAATCAAGAGTCCTAACAGATAGTTTGGTACAAAATTCCATCAATTCCTTTAGTTTTATGCTGTCCTTCCCACTTCTAAGTATGTTAACTCTTAAGAGAGGTAGATCATTAGACTATTTAGATGTAGCCTCAAACCTAATTTGAGATTTTGCACCCCCAATATGGTATCTTGGCACCTGGGACCACTACCTGAATTAGTTCCCTGAGGAATAGACTCATTAAATGTTGCTATGAATTGGGTCCTATTTATGTTACCATTGTCCTGCTCTGCTTCTAAGCTAGAAGCAGTAGTGGCAGCTATTTCCATTATGTCTTCCTACTCCTTATAGACAATCTCATCTGCATCAAGGTGAATAAGTCCACTAGACTGAGATATCTCAGTGGTCCTTTTGGATTTCCTAGGTTTTTGAGTCTTTTTGGGTTAAGATTATGATGGAACAGTGATAGGTTCAAGATTAGATAGTGACACAGTTGTGGATGTGTGTTGGGGTTTAGTGGGATTTCCTGTCCCTTCACCCACTTCTGCTTAATGATACATTCCCTTTCATCTAATCTTAATTATCCTCCCCTTAAACAATACTTCAGAGATTAAGTAATCCAATGCAACCAATCAAAAAGTTAAACCTGCTAACATCAAAAGCCTTTATAAGAAGATCTGCAACATTGTGGTTTATGTGAATCTTGATCATTTGAATCAACTTCTTCTTATTAGAATCTCTGATGAAATGGTGCCTAATCTCTATGTGCTTGGATTTAGAGTGAAACACTGGATTTTTCACAATACAGATTGTACTTTCATTATCAATGTAAATCTTGGTGTTTATAAACTTAAACCCATAATCAAGCATTTGATTTTGAATCCATAACACCTGTCTACAACAATTTGCATCGGCAACATACTCTGCTTTAGTAGTAGAGTTGGCAACTAAAGTTTGCTTTTTACATTGCCAATAAATTCAACCCATTTGCTAGGAGGGGGAAAGTGTGACAGGAGACGGCTCCTGAGGGTTGGTGGGAATTTCCGTGGGTCAAGGCTAGCTCGCAGCTTATTACTCGTTCAAAAAAGCTTCCCAAGTCCAAATTTGTGGATCCCTAGGATACCAAAGGCCTAATTTGGGTTGACCTTTCAAGTATCTAAAGATCCTCTTCACAGCATGAAGATGTAAGACTTTAGGAGTAACTTGGAACCTTGCACAAGCACAAACAGCAAATATTATGTTAGGCCTAGAAGTTGTTAAGTACATCAATGATCCAATCATTGATCTGAAAATGACACATCCACACTTACTTGCATCAATCACTTAAACAATGCCTTGTTAGTCTCAATTGAAGTGCTTGCTCTCTTTATTATGACAAAATCAAATTTCTTTAATATATCAGCCACATACTTATTTTAACTGATGAAAAATCCATCAACTTTCTGCTTTACCTGCAACCCTAAAAAGAAATTGAGCTCCCCCATAGAACTCATATGGAATCTCTTGTGCATCATATGCTCAAACTCAACACATAAAGACTTTTTTATAGACCCAAAGATGATGTCATCAACAAACACCTACACTAATAGGATATCACCTTTGTCCTCTTGATGAATAATCTTATCTAAGTGCCTTTTCTAAATCCAATTTCCTTAATAAGTAGGTAGATAAAGTTTCATACCAGGCTCTATGTTATATTAGCAATACAACTTGAGGTTTTGGCAGTTTTAGTCCCTCAAGTTGTATATTCTTCAATGGGTTGACCTTTGACTTTGTCCTTTCCATTCCGTGCTTGGTTTTGCTTGCTTTTGGATTTCTTTTCGTTCCTTTTCTTGAATATCCGTTTCCTGCACAATACAAAAGCAAAACATACAAATACAATGTGTTTTTGGTATGTTTTTAGACTTTTAAGACCGTTATTAATGGAGAATGGTATGTGTAATTAAGCACATACCAGCAACTAGTCTTGCCTTGTTTCTAACTACTATCCCTCTCTCATCTTTCTTGTTTCTATAGACTCATTTTGTTCCAATGGCATGCTTACCTTTAGGTAAATCAACCAATCTCCAAACCTTCTGCAATCTAAATTGTAGCAACTCATCTTGCATTACCTCTATCCAGCCTGGAACTGTCAAGGCTTGTGTCACCTTCTTGGGTTCTATTTGTGAGAGAAAATAGGCAAATAAGCAGTTTTGATAATCTTTGTGATTTGTTCTCCTTTGCTTTTTGATGTAACTGACCATAACATGTTCTTTAGAAATCTTGGTCATCCTTCTTGTTTGAGTAGCTGAATTTATGTCTCCAATGATTTGATCTTTAGGATGATCTTTGTGTATTCTAGTTGTGGGAATAAGACTGACATTCATGGTTGTTTCCAAATTGTTAAGGTCAGCCTCTGCACCCACATCTTCATCATCATATGCACCACTAAAGATACTAGTATCCTCCAAATCAGGCATGAGAGGATCAGTAGGAAGATCATCAGCATTAGTAAAATTTTGCCCAGTAGTACTAACAGTACTATCTCTGTTAGTGTTATTAGCATAACCTTTCTTCTGTTGAACAAGCAAATTATCCAATTTAGCTCTAAAATCTTGCACATTCTGGTCATCTTCTCTATTTGAAGCTCCTCCTTCTTTCTCTTGACCATTTCTTTCACTCTTATTTACTGGTTCTTCATTAGTCTTTTTACCAACATCATCAGCAACTGCATCCTTTGAGCTCTATGGACTGTCATAAAGTAATGGTAGCAGAATTTATTGTTGAGTAGGTACTACATTAACATTATCCTTGATACCTGCATTCTTATTAGTTTGATTCCCTAGAGTAACTGGCTCATAATTCATAGAGTTTGTTAGTAAATCAATATCAAAGAGCCAATCTGGTCCACTCCCTGCAACATTAGGTTTGTTTTCAAGAAAGTTTATGTACAGGTTCTCCTCTACTTTCCTAGTTCTAGTGTTAAATTCCCTAAAAGCCTTGCTATTTATAGAGTATCCAACAAAGAACCCCTCATCAGCCTTCTCATCAAATTTGCCTAGGGGATATAAGGTATTAAGAATAGTCACAGGACACCCAAAGGGTCTCATAAAACTTATACTAGGTGGTTGGTATGTGCTTAATTACACATACCTTTTACCTTTAAAAACGAGCTAAAATAACCAAAAACGGACTTAAAATGCCAAATATATGCTTGTTTTGCTAATTGTGTTGTGCAGGAACGGATAACCAAGAAAAGGACGAAAAACAAAGCCCAAAACGACAAAACCGGACTCGGAATGGAAAAGACCGTGAAAGACAAAGCCAAATCAAAGCCGGAAAGTCAATCAAGTCAAAAAGTCAACAGAAAAGTCAACTGGTCAAAGACAAAGTCAACCCAAGTCAACCCCGAGGCCAAAGTCAAGAAAATATAAGTTTAGGGTTGAAATTGCCAAACCCTAAACTTGTATTTATAAGAAGAAAAGAGAAAAAAGAAAGACAAGGGGGAAAACTGTCAATAGGGCAAAGTTATACCACAAGGGCCAAAGCTGCCATGTCCTTAAACTTATACCACCCAAGGACGTGGGGTGCAAAGAGTTGTATAACTCTTGGGGACTTGTTTTGCCAAGTCCCCAAAAGTTATATAACAACAAGGACCTACTTTGCAATGAACCAAATAACCATGAGGGGTTAATATTGCCATATACCCAAACTTACACTCTGTTATTTCCAAACCAATTTTCCCGCCCATCCTTTTTCCCCCCTAAAACACAATCACGGGTTAACATAACCCTTTTTACCCTGTAAACCTTCACCACCTCCATGGACAATCAACTCCCCCCTCCTCCACTACCTTTCCCAGCCACAAATATGCCAAGTTGGCAATCCCACACCGAGAACTTTAAGCAAGGACTTGACTTTCATCAAGTAGCTTAAAGTCAGGGGATAGAACAAGCATTCAGTCGTTAGTGAAAAGAAACACACTAGTTTTTACTTGTCACCATTTGTGACTCAGAGAAAAGGTAAACTAAGTTCCATTACAAAGTATAACATCTTCAAGTCTAATTTCCAGATCCTAATTTTACCTTCTCCAGTACATTTTACCTCCTTTAGGACTTCCTGCAAATGCAACAAATCCACCATCAACCTCTTGATAATCTATAAGAAAGGACTTATTTCCTATCATGTGCCTAGAGCATCCATTGTTAAAACCCCTTGATCCTGTAAAGTATATTGTAGATTACCATGCACTCAAAATAAGAGAATTAGTTTCTCTTAGGGACCCAAGCCATTACTGACTTGAGTCTGCCTTGTGAGACAACATAGTTTAGATTCTTTAAACATGTATGATCCCTATCTTTGGAGGTATGGGGGTTCAATAACATTTCTATTGGGTCTCCCAAATCTCCAAATCTAGCATGCTGAGGACTTAATAGCATTTTCCACATTTCCTACAGCAGCACTAACTACTTGTTTTGGCCAAGCAATAGTTACATTATTAACCCTAGCAGTTTTAACTTTTTCAATAAGATTATTGGTTTTAGCTGCTGTTTTTTAGTTAAAAGCCCTTCTTGCTGATGAATATGCTTTAAAATACGAATATGTTTTAGGTAATGCATCAATCACTTTTGATTTAGGGGCAGCAGTATTAACAGGTCTGGCAATACTAATTGATGTTGCTGCTCTTGGAGAGTTTTGCTTAGCAACATTAACTGGAACTTGTCCTGACTTTGTTGCAACTGCTGTTGGAACAAAATTCCTTTTAGGATGTGGGTGAGTCAATTTATTTTGGTGGTTCACCCTCTAAGCATTGTTCTATACTAGTCTAATTTCCCTTTGACCAGTAACCCTTCCCTTATTATTCAACACAAGTTTTTCTACCATTTTATTATCATGAAAATCATAGTCTTTGATTAAATGGTTGAAACTCCCACACACAAAACAAGCTTTCTTTATAAACTCAAAACCATTCCCTAGTTTCTGAGTCATCATCCCATTCCAGTTTCTTCTATTACCCTTAGGACTTTTACTTTTCCTGGGATACTCTACTTGCTTATGTGTGTTTTCCTTATTAATCGATTTCATATTCTCATCAGATTTGAAAAAATTGATTTTTGTAAACTTTGGTTATATCTGATCAGATTTAGGTCTAAACACACTATCATTGTCACTATTAGTGTCCTAATCTTCAATGATAGGAGCACTAAGCCTAATAGTTTTAGGTTTTTCCAAACTATCCTTATTGGTTTTAGATGCAGTTGTAATAGTTTCACTCACTTTTGTCTTATAGACAGAATCATCTAACCTAGCAAAGGATAAGTCAGGTCTTGAGGGAATGTAGTTCACAGTGTAGGGAGGGGGAACTACATGAAACGCTTCACTTGTTTTGAATCTATCATTTACTAAACTATCATCCACATCACTGTCTTTAGTACTTATTTGACTATTAAACAGTTTAGTTAGATTCTTTAATGATTCTTCAAATTTTTCTAGTTTAAGTTTCAAATCATCTTTCTCTTTTAAAGCTTCTTATAACTGATTTTTAAGGTCTTTGATAGAAATATCTTTCACTTGGACATCATAATTTAAAAATCCAATATCTTTCTCATAAACAGCTTCATTCTTTTCATGAACAACTATCCTAGCTTCTAATGATTCTAATCCCATTTGATAACCTATAATTTCTAGATTAGATTTATTAAGAGCTTCACGCTGTTGATCATACTGTTTTTGAAGAGTTTCATATGATTTTAAGAAATCTTTAGAGCAAATATGTACCTCAGTGTCTGAACTTGATGAACCTTGGGATGTATAGGCCATTTGAACAAAGTTTGTGATGCCTTCTTCAGCCTGAAAGCTCCAATCATAACCACCTATCCCATCTTTAACAACCAATGCATTTATAGTAGATGTATCCACTAGTGCATTCCTTCTTGGACCATCTCCATTTCTATTCCCTTGATTCCTTGGTGCCCTGCATTCTCTAGCAAAGTGACCTCTCCTGTGGCAGTTGTAATATTCAACCTTTGTCTTATCAAAGCCAACAGTTTCTTTGCCATTGAAATTCAGATTCCTTCTTGTCTTCTTTAAGAATCTTTTCACCTTCATGGTAAGAATGGCCACCTATCATTTGAGATCCATCTCTTCAAGATCATCAGTATCAATCTGATCCAGATCTTCATTGTCCAATTGTGGACTATTAGATTGATTAGCAAAGAAGGAAAACATGACATCATAAGCATAAGTTAAGGAAGAAGCTTGTCCCTGTAAACTAGCAGTAGAAACTTCATGAGCAGTATTAACTGCTTCATTAGTACTGCTAGTATTTTCTGAAGATACAAAAGCCACATTCTGAGATTTTGAGCTTGAGCTTGATTGGCATTTAATCTTAGATTCATACACCTTCATATTATTATACAAATCATCCATGCCCATTGTGTCTAGATCAGATTTGTTTCTCATGATTAAAGCAATATTGTTCCAAGCTGATGGTAGACTTCTCAGCAACTTTAGATTTGCATCTTCCTGAGAGATAACTTCACCATGAATTTCCAATTGGCTGATGAGTTTCTGAAACCTATCATAGGTTTTATCTAGTCCTTCTGATCTTGATGCAGTAAAATTCTCATATTGCTGCTTCAGAATGGTTTTCTACATTTTCTTTGATTATTTGTTGCCTCAAAACCTGCCCTTGATTGCTTCCCATAAGGTCTTTGCATGCTTGATTCCATGAAACTTCAATAGGTGCTCATCAGGAATAGCCAACAACACAGTGCTTTTAGCTTTCAATTCATTCTTTCTTGCTAGCTTTTGTTCAGCAATTTTGGGAGGAATGGGACCTTCAGTACCAGCACTAGCTGATGCAATAGTAGGTGCATCACCATTCACAATAACCTCCCAAAGAGCATAACCAGTGAGAGTAAGATATTACTCCATTCTCATGCTCTAGAGATCATAGTCTCCTGTTTTGAGTACTTGAAGTTTTAGTGCAGACACTGTTTGGGTAGTTTCTGATTGTGACTCTATCTTCTCTTTGAATATGAGATATTGTATAGATGTAGTGTTCTTCTTATTCAAAGTTTCTCAACAAGCTCTGATACCACTTGTTGATCCCTTTTTAACAGATCTTACTTAGCTTGTTAAAGCTTAGTTGTGTTGGATAGATCCAAAACAACTATAGTAAATATTAAGATTGTGAATACTACAAACTATGCGGAATCTTGTTTGAAATACTATGAAGAACAATAAAATAGTAAACAAACTTTTACTAAACTTTTAGCCTTAATATGAAACGGTCACTCTGAATAGTGATAGGGTTACAAAATAACCTTAAAGCTACGAATATCAAAGATGTACTAAAGAGATATATCATACTACATACCCTAGGATATCCTTTTATACACCAAGGAGTCCTATAAGGATTACAATACTTTCCTAACTTATCATGATCTTTTCTATAAATAAATGTAATATCCTAATCAAATAAGTTATACACATCTTCTTTACAAATAACTAATACTTATCTTCGTAAGTATTCTTGTTCTCCAATCAATCTTTATCTCTGAGCAGTCTTAACTTCTATTAGCAGCAGTAACTTTATGCTAACAGTACTAATATATACTAAGAGTAGTAACTAGCAGTAGTAATTTTTACACTACTAGTACTAACTACTTAGCATAATTTTCATTAGTATTACCAGCAGCACTAAGTTATGCTTGACAATACTAATATATACCTGAGCAGCAGTAACTCTAAGAATATCTTGAAGTCTTTCAAAACATCATTAGACAACATACATAACATAGGTTTTACCAGTAAATAGAGTAATAAAAATACTGATAGAATATAGGATTAATGTTCCACTCTTAGTGTTCGACACCCTACTTACCGCGAACTCCATCTTGACCGGGTACACTGCTCGTTAAAGTGTTGTTTTAGGTTTGTCGGCTAAATATAAATTTAAAACTTGATAATCAAATAATTGACCCTACACGACAGCACATTAGGTTTTTGGCGCCGCTGCCAGGGAGTGAATTAATTAAACCTTATTCTTATCAGTATTTCTAACCATTAATTAATTTATTTAGTTTAGTGTAATCTAATTATTTAAATTCTATTTGTATTTATTCGCATGGTATGTTTTAAAATTATTTGTTTAAATTCCTGCATTGCTCAATACGAAGTATTCAATTCATTGAATACGACGTATTAGTCCATTTTACCTTTTTCTCTATTGTAAGTTGATTACATGAAAAAAATGGACGACCCAAATATCACATAGAGGAATACATTAGACTTCAAGAGGAGAAAGCTCTAAGTCGGGGTGAGACGTTTAATTGGCAAATTGCCACGTACGATAAGATGGAATATTGTGAAGATGAGGACGACTGCTTTACAAACTTTGAAACCAAATTTCCAGCCATAGTCCTTGATAATACATTAACATCCAATGCAGCACTCTCATGTGGACCCACGGTAAGTCATCTTTACGAAAATGAAATTGACTTTAGAATATCGTTTGACGAATCCGACAATGAAGATTACACGGTAGTTTATGATGAAAATTCATTTTCCTATAAAATAATTTATGTCAACAATTTGAAAATGGATTCTGAAAATGATAATGATAAAGTCAATATGCCTTTATTTACATCACCCGAGCCTGAGGTCAGTTATTTTAATGATTTTGACTTCTTTAAAGATTTTGAGAATGAATTTCCAGCCATTGTTTACAATGATGCTCTAACGTCTAAATTAGATCTCTTAACTGAACCTATTATAAGTCCTCAACATATCGATGAATTTGATTTGAAAGATGAAACATCATTGTTCGAATGTGATGAAGTGGAACAAAACATTTTATACTTTAATGATTTATTTCCTTTTAACGTAATTTATCCTGATGATTTAAAATTAGATACGGACAACAATAATAAAATCGATATGAACGACCTTCGGGGGATATGTCTGTCACACCAATACCTGATGTAATAAATGTCAATGCACAAGGGTCAAATAAGCTTTCAGAAACAAGTCATGATACATCTAATAAATTTTTCAAAACTAAATTTTTTATCAAGAAGCTAGATGTTAATATCATGGCTTGTAATTATCTTAACAACGGGATGCTTTTAAAAAATTTGTATGTGCCAAATTGTTTTATAAGGATGGGATTAAATTGGGGAAAGTCTAACTTAAAGACTTTTCTGTAAACAAAAGTGCTTCCCGGGAGACAACCAGATCATTTTAATTGTTTTTTGCATTTTAATTATTTGTTGCACAAGTCTGTCTTCCCAAACACTCTATACGGCGTATAGAGATGTTCGAACGTTATCAGTTTTTAAAACATAATATTTAATTTCCAGTAATTTAATTATTTCTACAGGAACAATACGGCGTATCTAATGGTTTGGGATACGACGTATTGATCGCTGTATAATTGTGTGTTTAATTGTTTTCTTGTACCATTGTAGCGAGATAGAATTTGCACTTGTCTTCTAATCTCTTATACAGGACCTTGTTGAAAATATGATATGGCATATGCTGAAAAAGACATGTGTTGAACTCATTCGGGCATGCTGAAGCCCTAGTCAACACACTTTTTGCTCACTGACTCATCTTGGAGAATTATCACGAGCAAAACATTACGGAGTTTTCTGTTCTAATTCTATTTTCCCTTATTATTTAATTGTTTTATCTATACAACGAGGATGTTGTTTAAGTGGGATGGAGAATTAGAACGTAATGTCTTCTTTTTTACAAATATAAACATGCTACGAGCTTAAAAGTGCTTAAAAACGGCCAAAATTTAAAAAAAATTAAGCATGACTTTTGTAAAAATCACTAGTTACATTACCTAGCGCACTATAACCCTTGATACATATTGTGAGAATTAAACCTATTCCGTTTCCAACTGTCTACTAAAATTCCACAAAATTATGAGTGTGTCGGTGATGTAGTGGACTTTAGAACTTGGCCTGGTATATCACTCGAGACCGCCATGATTAGTACTATGGATTTAGATGGAAGAACATGTTCAACTGATAAATTT
Source organism: Tanacetum coccineum (assembly GCA_026074375.1). Taxonomy (NCBI): domain Eukaryota; kingdom Viridiplantae; phylum Streptophyta; class Magnoliopsida; order Asterales; family Asteraceae; genus Tanacetum; species Tanacetum coccineum. The sequence continues at coordinate 67,931 of BQNB010015561.1, forward strand.
CTAGGATTAAACCAAATAGCCTACATGTCGTAAAAATAACTAACCACACTGGTTAGTTAAATCCCATGTAACCCTTGATTACTCTCATTTTTAGAGTAAAATCCCCTAGAACAACCTGTTGAGCCATTCCTTTCTTTTTCTACACCATATTATATGTTTCGTTACACCTTTGCACCTTAGCCTACCGTGTAGATTAAGCCTATTTTTCTATGTTGCTAGTTGCTTTCGTGTAAAGTTTTGTATTTCCTGTGTCAAAGTGAAATTTTTCTATCTCTGTAATGGTCGGGAAATTGCACAATGCAATGGGAAAAATATGTAGCTCATAAGTTTCGCTACTTTCACGATTATGGTTCATTTACGAAGAAGAGCACTATAAAAAAAGATTATCCGGATGAATTATGAAAGTGAAGACGGTGAAATTAAACCGATATTTATGATGTATTGTTTAAAAAAAGGAAGAAAATTTGTCGTTTCAAAAGAAGTTTATAGCGAAGGAATTACTTAGAAGGATCGATTATTCATTGATACGTTATAAAAATCAACGATGTAAAGTCTTGTAAGAAGTGGCTGATATCAGCACTTATGTAAAAGTATGTAAAGAGCGGGATGTAAGGGAAGTTGACCGTTATGGGAATGCCAACTTAGGTTGTCTTTGTCATTTTTGTAATCGAGGCGTCTATCTATATGTTCGAGTCTTTGTCATGAAACAGTCGGGGGAAAGTTACTAGCAACTGTACCTTTCCTAGCAACTAACCTTAGTGTCTACTCGAATGAGGACTTGTTCGAGCGTGCATGTCTATTTCGTCATTACGGCCACGTATGCATGTCTCAGCTGCCTTGTTGCATGACAACTTTCGGTAAAAGTTAAAAGCTTCCTACCCTATATCATTCTTCATCCTAACCGTTGGTTAAACACAAACAGGGATGTGTTCGGATTATATATGTCTATTCCGTCTTTACGGTCGTGTATGTACGATACAACTGCCTTGTTGATGTGGTACTTATGGTGAAAGACTATTGAATGATCAACCGTAAGCCTTCTTAACCCAATTTAGCTTTTGACTTGTTCTTCCTCAGCTTTAGCGGTGGATATGTGTATCCTTGACAAGCCTATGATACGAAGCTAATCATGACCGAGCAATTGAGCGTATTACTTAAATGTTGCACCCTAGATTAGTTGAGTGATCTGAATGTTTTCATTTCCATATTTCGTGAGGAGCTTGGTTATGTACAGGTGATTAGGACAAAACGATGCTTAAACAGAATATCCTCAACTTCGGTTAGGACACATTTTCATAAACTGAAACTTTTTCTAAAGTCTACTTGAGGACAAGTAGGATTCAAGTGGGGGATATTTGATAACATCAAATAACGTCACTTTATTATATCATGTATCCCTTCTATTTTGCCCACTTTTATATAATTATTGCATTATTTGGTACTTAATTGCTTTAAAGTTGATAAATGCAGTAATTCAGGAGTGTTTTGTAAAGACAAGCTAAAAGGCGCATAAATTGGAGCTAAAACGAAGATATTTGAAAAATGTTGATTTCTGACCAATACGCCGTATCTAACAAAAAGAGATACAGTAAATCAATAAATTGGGAATGATATCAATTATTTATTATGAACGTAGCGCGCACTCCAAGGAATCCAGCCCAATAGGCCGTATCGGCCTTGCTGGATACGGCGTATCGAGTCTTTTTCAGACACTATAAATAGAAGACTTAAAAACGAGTTTTCAGTATGCAATATCATATTCTTTATACCATACTCATTAAAGACGAATTTTAGAAGAGAAGATCAGCCACCAAGGTCAAGCATTAATCACGAATCCATAGAAGACATCGTGTAATTTTTATTCTCTTAATCGTTTGATTTTTAATTGTTTGATTATGCTTGTATAATTATAATGGTTATGGGCTAATACCCTCGGGTATTAGCCATCATAATAAAAGTTCAATGTTTGGTTTCCTTTAAAACTGATTTCTTAATTTATCGTTGATTGTTTAATTATGGTTATCACAACATACTTGTTTATGTGTTTGAATATGCGACCTATCATCCAACTGGATCTAGTGATACGGACCAAGTAATCTAGATACCGGGATAGCTCTCTATATCATGTTTCATATTACTAGACCAACAGGATTATAAATAAATTTCTGTCTTTGTCTTTGAATTATGAGCTTGGTTGGACCGGTAGGTGACCCGTGTATGTTTCAACAATCATGCTCGTAATTTACTAATAAAGATTGGAATAGTGGACTACCAGTATATAAAACATCGTCAAACAATAAGTGGGTAAAGTCCCGTTGGGCTAGGGTTTTAACAGGACACCACTGCTTTCTTTCTCTAAGATAGATTATAATTAAACTAAAGGATGCCTTATGCGGATGCGTCAATTATGACAGGAATAATCATGTCTAGGTCTTAGGATGATGTCCCGTCTAAGTGTTAAGAATGATATGTCGCTTCGAGATAAGTAAATCATTGCACTAAAACAAACAAACCAGCATTGAACCAGATTTAATATGGCAAATATAGTTTTCTATCATTTGGCTTGTACCGCTTTTCAATCTTCTAATCTTCTTCTTTTATGTTTATTGTGTATTGAATTGGTATTTGTTTCCACCAAACATGTGCTAGTCTCTCAGCTGGAAAAACCCCATATCATTTAGACAATCCTTCAAACATAAAATTAGGTTATCCAGTAAATAGACTAATTAAAATACTGATAGAATATAGGATTAATGTTCCACTCTTAGTGTTCGACACCCTACTTACCGCGAACTCCATCTTGACCGGGTACACTGCTCGTTAAAGTGTTATTTTAGGGTTGTCGGCTAAATATAAATTTAAAACTGATGTGCTATCGTGTAGGGTCAATTATTTGATTATCAAGTTTTAAAACCCTGGTCAAGATGGAGTTCGCGATAAGTAGGATGTCGAACACTAAGAGTGGAACATTAATCCTATATTCTATTAGTATTTTAATTAGTCTATTTACTGGTTAAACCTATGCTATGTACGTTGTCTAATGATATGGGGGTTTTCAGCCTCAAAGACTGGCACAGGTTCGGTGGAAACAAATATCAATTCAATAGACAAAAAACACAAAAGAGGAAGATTAGAAGATAGAAAAGCGGTACAAGCCAAATGATAGAAAATTGTATTAGCCATATTAAATCCGGTTCAATGCTAGTTTGTTTGTTTTAGTGAAATGATTTACTTATCTCGAAGCCTCATATAATTCTTAAGACTTAGGCGGGACATCATCCTAAGACCTAGACACGATTCATCCTGTTACAATTAACACGTCCGCATAAAGCATCTTTTAGTTTAATTATAATCTATCTTAGAGAATTAAAGCAGTGGTGATCCTGTTAAAACCCTAGCCCAACGAGACTTTACCCACTTATTGTTTGACGGTGTTTTATATACTGGTAGTCTACTATTCCAATCTTTATCAGTCAATTAAGAGCATGATTGCTGAAACATAAATGGGTCACCTACTGGTCCAACTAATCTCATAATTTAAAGACAAAGACAGAACGTTATTTGTGATCCTATTGGTCCAGTAATATGAAATACGATATGGAGAGCTATCCCGGTATCTAGATTACTTGGTCCGTATCACTAGATCCAATTGAATGATAGGTCGCATATCCAAACACATAAATAAGTATAAGGTGATAAACATAATTAAACAATCAACGATAAATTAAGAAATCGATTTTAAAACAAACCAAACATTGGACTTTCATTAAGATGGATAATACCCGAGGGTATTAGCCCACAACCATTATAATTATACAAGCGTAATCAAACAATTAAAATCGAACGATTAAGAGAGTAAAAATTACACGATGTCTTCTATGGAGTCATGAACAATGCTTGACCTTGGTGGCTGATCTTCTCTTCTAAAATTCGTCTTTAATGAGTATGGTATAAGGAATATGATATTGCACACTAAAAACTCGTTTTTGAGTCTTCTATTTATAGTGTCTGAAAAAGACTCGATACGCCATATCTGGCAAGGTCAATATGGCGTATTGGGCTGGATTCCTTGGAGTGCGCGCTACGTTCAAATCAATCAGTGATATCATTTCCAATTTACTTGATTTACTGTATCTTCAAATAGTTATCTTCATGGATACGGCGTATGTAGACAGCATGGATATGCTGTATTGGGAATTAGTTAAACGAGTTTTCTTGTGAAGTCTTGGCGTAGATACGCCGTATCTCTTTAGTTGGATACGGCATATTGGTGAAATTTCAGCAATCTTCAAATATCTTCATTTTGGCTCCAAATTATGCGCCTTTTTGCTTGTCTTCACAAAACACTCCTGAATTAATGCATTTATCAACTTTAAAGCAATTAAGTACCAAATAATGCAATAATTAAATAAAAGTGGGCAAAACAGACGGGATAAATGATACAATAAAGTGATGTTATTTGATGTCATCATCAACAAGCTCCCTTCAGGCGGAGAAAACCGTTTACACATCTCTTATCTTGTTTTCTGACACTAAGGTAAATGTAGAGTCCTAATCTAAGCTAGAACCAATCTACACTGTTAGCCTTATTTTTATATAAGTCGAACAAGAATGTTATCGGTCGTCTTAGTCGTAATTAGTGTTGTTATGTAATAGGCTAGTCGGGATTAAAGGGCTTGGACTTTAAGCTAATATTGTTTGTGTTTCGGGCTCAAAGCCCAAGACAAGCCAAGCCCGGCACAAGAGAATAGCCCATACGCCAACTTGTGGCATGGGACTATAAATAGGACCCTCTCCACACATGGAGAGGGTGTTGGTTGCATTTTTCTAGGTGTAATCATACCAAACTCTCTCCCTTCTCAATCTAATATTCTTCCATCTTCTTTCTATCTTTATTCTTATTTCATATGCTTAATATGGGTATTGATTAGCTTATTGTTGTGTTTGGATCTTATTTATTTTGGGATAACAAGTGGTATCAATCGCCAAAGGGTTTTAGGTGTTTGATTCGTGGTTAGATTTTGGAAAATTCGAGCTCATTTGTCTATATAGTATGTATTCTTAAGCTTGTTTAAGCCTTAGCTTTACATCTTATTTGTTGCTTATAAACAGCTTATTAAAGAATCAGA